>NQII01000205.1:1138385-1225417 GCA_002778355.1 Clitarchus hookeri | reverse complement strand
TACAGTTCATAATTCTGCAGGTGGAGATAATGCTGCTTTTTTCAACTACGCCTCCCTCCACTTTGTATTTTCTACTCCCAGAATGATAGAGATACGAGCACAATATCGTTCACAGTTCGATTAACTGGAAAGTTGTTACAGCGACTTCGGCGCCACCTGGTTATCGTTCTTAGGAGAACAAACAAACAAACAAACGTTACGTGTAAAAGAGTTTCTACGGTAGCAGCTGAAATATCTGTGGAGACAGTAGACTGCTTTGTCTCGAGACATCTCGTACAACACAATGCAATTCATTTCATTTCGAACAAATGTTCAAGTCACTCCATGGTTGACTGAACTGAAGTTTATTCCACTCAGGTTGGGAACAAAAAGAGATTCTTTATGGGAGATTTTAGCTGCAGCAACGCGCGCTGGTGTTACAAAGAGGGAACTTTTATGCTGGCGGTAAATAGAGAAATTCTGTTTGTTTTTGTGTAAATGTTCGTGTTTGGCTGAAATTGTGAGGTAGGCCTATACTTGCTCTAGCTAAAATATTAAGTTTAACTTTATCTCGTAACTAATATTCACGCCCTTCAAAGGTGTTTACGAGAGCAAACAGTAAAAATACAACTGTGTCTGCTACTATGCGTTCATAAGTAAACATATTTCAATAGGTAAAAGTTGGGAATTAAAGTGCGATATATACACTTTGTTAGAAATATCTGTAAATTTACGGAATTTTTTAGAGATATAGAGTTATTTTACAGAAAGGCACTCAGTAATGATGAATAACGGAAATGAGCTCCGTTAATATAAAATACGGAAGCATTTCGTATTCTTATGGCTTCGACTTTGACACGCGAACAATGCCGATGATATACCTGAAGCGTATAAAATCCCATCTTCACAATACTACTTCGTGTAAAATAATAATAGTTGAGTGGCAAACCACTCATGGAGTGCCAATTCTTTGACTCTTTTTTAAAATTACAGGACATAACCTTCTTTATACATAGTGAAATTCCACACAACGAAAATAAAACCATTTATCGTTACCTCGTTTCATAAACCACAAAAAAATTGCTAGCGCTCTAACACGACTTGAAACTAACAGAGGCGCGTTCGTCACTTTCGTGTAAAATCCATATTTACGAAATACAGTACTTCGTGTAAAGGTGGGGTACGTGAGTGCCCATATAGCACACAGACATCCAAAGAATATCTAATGGATGTACCGACGGACGTTCAGGATATACAGGGATATCCAGGAATAGCAAAGTTACATCTAAAAGACTGCCGAAAGACATCTAAGTGTCCGCCCAATATCCACAGAAGGGTTTAGTTATTGTAGTATATCCTATAGAAATTTTGGATTTAGACACTTACCATAAGTAATAGCCATTTGAGGTTTTGTAACATCTAATCGATATCCAGGAAGCGGTACGAACTCATATCTACTACTAGATATCCAACGAATATCCTGAAGAGGTTCACTTCAGGACGTTAAGATACTGTGGATGCAATTTGGATATCCAGTGGATATCCTGTGATATGTGGGTGGTTCCTTTTATTAAGTGTTAATTAGTCGATTCGTGTTAAAATCCCACTACATGACAAAATATTTAAACTTTGTTTAATTTTTCTGTTATACGCAGTGAAATGCATTACGGGAAAAATTCACTTTTTAATATCCTTTTTTTAATTCTGAAATAAAATAATAACATAACTAAGAGGTGAGGATAGATCATTCTGCATGTGTCCCTTATTTACAATAATCCTTCTTTTAAAAGCATGGCAGATGAGTAAATAAGGTGATGGACTGTCGATTTTTTTTTTCAGGTTTCAAATCCCACTACAGAACAGAAATTGCATACTTTATTAAAGTCATTTCTATACACAGTTAAAAACCCACATAACGAAAGTAAATCTTTCCTGTTACCATTTTCATAAAGAGCATATGTAAAAAACAAACTTGCATGTTTATGGACACGTTTCGTGAATTCACGGAGATTTATATGAAATTTACGCACATAATGTTATTGAAAATAACGAAGATTCCGTAATTTCCGGAATACGTCTGGATAATTTGTAACCGGTACTTTCTGTAATTTTCCAGACACATTTCCTAACAGTATGTGTATATATAATATGTAGCTTTCACCAAAATGAACTATGTACTTTTCACCGTTCCCTTAAGGAAACTGCGCAGGAAATCACAAAACATGATATTATTAACAATATTTACTANAATATGTAGCTTTCACCAAAATTAATTATGTACTTTTCACCGTTCCCTTAAGGAAACTGCGCAGGAAATCACAAAACATGATATTATTAACAATATTTACTATTTTTTTTCTATTAACTTGTATTAAATTAAGTACCTGCGTAAGCCAACATTTCGCTAGATTCAGTTTTATGATTGAATATTAAACAACATGTGCACATATTTAATTATGTTTCCACTTTAGTGCGGAGAACAAATTCTATTATTAATTTAGGTTCGAACACAATACAAATATGAATATTTAGCACAATTATATTTATTTTATGAAAGTAGCTAATATTCCATTTACGGTCACATAAAACGAACAAATCCTGTACACATGCGACACCAGTGCACAATGGCGGCGATAAATTTTTGTTACCAAATTAATAGCATTGAGCTTCCCAACCTGATTGGAATAAACCTTATCTGGACGTACAATGAGATATAATATCAGTGGCAGATTTTCTAATTTGTTTAACTTGAACATGATGGAGCATCTAGTAGAGTCGTGACTTGCATGCAGATCTCGCCTGTGAGTTGCTCGCGATACGACTCCGGAACTCCTGAGCATCCAAGAGGGGGAGGTGCAAAAGTATATGCTCTGCGTCCCAGCCTCTACACAACATAGCTTTTGTGTGCTTCTTTCAAGCAACTCTTTGTAAACTAGTTGTCACAGATTTTATTTTAACCCTACAGCTGAAATAATTTACATTTACAACACATTATTATACAAACCATACAAACAAATTTTTATTTAGCTCTATATTTGTAATAAACTTGAACACTGCAGTACTTGCTTGTTAAGATAAAGTATTACTTATTCCACACTGAGATGAAATTTTCTCAAACTTGTTCATGTTGTTACAGACATATCTTTGGAAACTAATTTAGAAAGAATAATTTTTACAAACANAATTTTCTCAAACTTGTTCATGTTGTTACAGACATATCTTTGGAAACTAATTTAGAAAGAATAATTTTTACAAACACAAAAAAAATGCAAATATATGACTCTTTTGCACACACCTGAAATAAATAAACGAACGTGCAGAAACTTCTAAGTAGTAATGAACAGAAGTATCATTCAACTATCGCAGTCAGCTTCTTCATCAATGCCATCGCCGACACAGAGGCAAGGCAAGTAGTACGACTGGCTGCAACCCACAACATGCAGGTCGCTCTCGCCTAAGCGCCGGAGGTGGAGTAAGCAAGACAGGAAGCCGNAATTTTCTCAAACTTGTTCATGTTGTTACAGACATATCTTTGGAAACTAATTTAGAAAGAATAATTTTTACAAACATAAAAAAAATGCTAATATATGACTCTTTTGCACACACCTGAAATAAATAAACGAACGTGCAGAAACTTCTAAGTAGTAATGAACAGAAGTATCATTCAACTATCGCAGTCAGCTTCTTCATCAATGCCATCGCCGACACAGAGGCAAGGCAAGTAGTAANACAGAAGTATCATTCAACTATCGCAGTCAGCTTCTTCATCAATGCCATCGCCGACACAGAGGCAAGGCAAGTAGTACGACTGGCTGCAACCCACAACATGCAGGTCGCTCTCGCCTAAGCGCCGGAGGTGGAGTAAGCAAGACAGGAAGCCGTACCCCGACGTCTGGTATGGGCAGTGACGCTGAACTAAGACGGCGAAGACAGAATAACGAAGAGACAGAAGGAGTTGCAGACGATTATGAGGGACATTGCTTCCAGGGTCCGTGCTACAGAGCTTTTCAGCCCCTCACCTAAACGACCGGCGTCTTGGTCATGTGGACGGCCGGGGCACCTGAGAGCCTTCTGCTCACAACAGCAGCAGCAGCAGCAGCATCAGCAGTGAGATAAGTGGCAGCGAGAGGCAGGAAAACTTGTGAACACCAATTTTAGGGGGTGAATTTTGGTGACTGCTTGAGGGAAGACCCCNGGCAGCGAGAGGCAGGAAAACTTGTGAACACCAATTTTAGGGGGTGAATTTTGGTGACTGCTTGAGGGAAGACCCCAATGTTCTTACACGTACGGTCGGCGATACAGGTTTGGGATGTGATAATGATGGATGGGAGTCTGAATGATATTCCTTACCAGATAGTCGTCGACACTGGGGCGACGATAACAGTAGTAAGACCAGACATCCTCGGGCCTTCTCCCAGCAATCACCCTACGACAGCAGGAACGATGCCATTTCACTACAGTAACAGGCGAGACGACACCAATTATAGGAAAGAGAAAAATGATGTTGTAGCTTTGTATCCTTAGCATAGAGCACGATGTTTACATAGCAGAAATAGAGGATGAATGTATTTTGGGGCTTCATCTACTATGTATGCTGGGGTTCTGTATCGATACTCGACTTGGAGTGCTACGAGAAGGCAGGACAGATTTGGTGGTGTCAACACAGAATGATTTTCCTCCCTTACTATCTGGCCTGTAGTATATGGTAAAACCACTGTTCTGCCTGCTTCTAGTGAAATTGTCATTTCATGCAGATGTCAAGGAAAGTTTGTCAGATGTTTGGGTCTAATTGAGCCAGCGGAAAGGATAAGCGTCCTGCCAGGTGAAGACGTCGTAGCAAGGATTTTGGTCTCTTCTAATTCTGACATTTTTCCTGTTAGAATGATACATATTACCTATAGTGCTATTCCTCTTGAGGATGGGGGCCCCGATAGGTGTTTGCAAGCCGGTCACACAGGTATTTTCAAATATTCCAGAAGATTCTAGAGTAAAGTAAATATAATGTCATTTACCAGAACTACTGGATGGACTGTTAATACAAACAAAAGGGAAATATTATCTGATGCCAGGAAAAGGCTGGCTCTGAATTACTGCATAGAAAANGGACTGTTAATACAAACAAAAGGGAAATATTATCTGATGCCAGGAAAAGGCTGGCTCTGAATTACTGCATAGAAAAGGATGCCTTCTCATGTGTTCCAAATGACCTTGGACGGACTAATGTGAACAGCCACCACATCGATACGGTAGATTCCAGGCACATAAAGCAGCCACCAAAACGACTGCCACTAGCTTCGCCTTTGCATGAGGTAGTTGAGGAAATTTTGAAGGAAATGAAGTATCTAGATGTGATATAAATATCAGATAGTCCATGGTAATCCCCTANGGACTGTTAATACAAACAAAAGGGAAATATTATCTGATGCCAGGAAAAGGCTGGCTCTGAATTACTGCATAGAAAAAGGATGCCTTCTCATGTGTTCCAAATGACCTTGGACGGACTAATGTGAACAGCCACCACATCGATACGGTAGATTCCAGGCACATAAAGCAGCCACCA
This sequence comes from Clitarchus hookeri, assembly GCA_002778355.1. NCBI lineage: Eukaryota > Metazoa > Arthropoda > Insecta > Phasmatodea > Phasmatidae > Clitarchus > Clitarchus hookeri. The sequence continues at coordinate 1,219,878 of NQII01000205.1, read as the reverse complement.
AAACGACTGCCACTAGCTTCGCCTTTGCATGAGATAGTTGAGGAAATTTTGAAGGAAATGAAGTATCTAGATGTGATATAAATATCAGATAGTCCATGGTAATCCCCTANATAGTTGAGGAAATTTTGAAGGAAATGAAGTATCTAGATGTGATATAAATATCAGATAGTCCATGGTAATCCCCTATGGTTCTTATCAATAAGAAAGATGACTCTCTGACAGTTTGAATAGATTATCACCAACTTAGTAATATTACAAAGAAATTCTCTAATCGTCTTCCATGGTTAGATGTTACATTAAACAGCCTACCTGGTTCGCAATGGTTTTCTACTTTGGACATAGAGAGTGAGTAGTGGCAGTACGAGATAGCCCCAGAGATCCAAGAGAAGAAAGCATTTTGTGTCCAAGGGAAAAGAACCTGGCAGCTCAACGTTATGCATTTTGGGCTACGTAATTCCCCTGCCAACTTCCAAAACAAAATGGAAAAAGTTTTGTCTTTAGATATCTGTCAGTTTACCTAGACTACGTTGTTGTGAAAAGGACATTTGAAGAGCACATATCATGCTTAGACTCTGTATTCCAGAAAGTGGCAGCAGCTAACTTGAAACTGGATCNAGGACATTTGAAGAGCACATATCATGCTTAGACTCTGTATTCCAGAAAGTGGCAGCAGCTAACTTGAAACTGGATCCTAAGAAGTGCCATCTTTTCCAAAGGAAAATAAATTTCTTGGGAAATGTAGTGTCAGCCCATTCAATCGAAACATACCCCAAGAATATCAAAGCAATAAAATATTGGTTGTCACCAAATTACAAAACTGACATGCGGAGTTTTCTGGGATTATGTGCCTATTACCGTCAATTTGTAACTGGGTTCGCCACGATCGCCAAGATACTGCATTACAGAATGAGGTGGAAAGGAGATTATATTGAACTACTGAGTGTGAAAATGTAGTTACTAAAATAAAAAATTCTAATATCTCCACCAGTTCTGGGTTTCCTGAAAAGTGAAGGTGTATGCATATTGGACTCTGATACTAGTGATGCAGGCATTGAAGCTATGTAATCTCAATTTGAAGATGGGAAGGAAAGACCACTAGAATACTTCAGTAAAGTATTGCATAAGCCTGAGAGAATTGACTGTGTTACATGCAGGGAGCTACTAGCCATGGTGAAGGCAATTTCAATCTTCCATTTCTACCTTTATGGCAGACATTTTGTTCTAAGAACTAAACATGCTTTATAACGCTGGCTGCTACACTTCAAGAACCCCGAATATCCGGTATCCGGTATCCGGCAAAATTACTATTCGTTTCATTCAGTTCAGTCAAACTGTCGAACCAGTTTCACAAAATCATGAATTAGCCCAGTGGATACAGTATCTTCAAGAATATGACTTTGAAATATAGCACAGATCTGGACGCCTTCACAGTAATGCCAATGCACTGTCTAGGAGGCAATGTGAGCCATCTGGTCGTCATTGCGAACGCCAGGAAGAAAAGAGTGGTGTTTCGCTGTAGGTACAGATGACAAAAATCCAAGGTTTTTATCTTGTGGTGGGTTTAATACCTGGAGTGATGAGGGCATTAGGAAAGATCATCTGAATGAGTCCACTTTTCAGCCATTATTAAAGTGAAAAGAAGCTGGCTTTCAGCCAAAATGGGATGAGCTACCTAGTCTGAGCTTAGCAGTCAAAGCATACTGGACACAATTTGATTCCCTCTTACTGAATAATGGCTTAATTTACAAATACTGGGAAAGTAATGATGGAAAACACGCACGCTTACAGTTGATCCTTCCAGATGGCAGGGTTACCGAAATCTTAAAATAACTACATAATGTGGCAGCGAGTGGTCACTTTGGTTTTAATAAGACCCTCGACAGTGTCAGACTGAGATATACTGGCTTCATTGTCAGGAGGACTTTGAGAAGTAATGCCGATTGTGCGACCCCTGCACCGCGAGGAAGGGCCCAAGAACCAGAGGACAAGGTCACCTCCAAAAATACAATGTTAAAGCCTTATTCTAAGAGGATGGCAATATATATTCTGGGCCCTTTGCCTGTCCCAGAGAGAGGAAATCTGTATCTCCTGGTGACCCAAGATTACTTCTAAGTGGCCTTAGGTCATTCTCTTCCAAACCAAGAAGCGTGTTTTGTGTCCGATGCACTTATAGATAATGTCTTCTCGAGATTTGGGGTGCCACTAGACCTCTCTTATGATCAGGGAAGACATTTTGAAGTTTCGGTATTTCAGGAGGTAACAAAGATTCTGGTGATTAAAAATACTAGGACGACAACCTTAAACTCTCAGTCGGATGGAATGGTCGAGAGGCTTAGCTGCACTCTTGAGCACTCTTTGCGACAGACAAACTAAAGGGATGGGATTCAAAGATGTTATTGATTCTTCTTGCTTACCAATCGGCGGTTCAAGTGTCCACAAGGGGTAACACCATCAAGGATGCTAATTGGAAGAGAGCTATGCCTTCCTAGGGACCTGCTTTTTAGCCGACCGACAGAAGAGGAATCTGCAGCCTGTGATTGTGCCAGCTAATTATGTAACAGACTAGTTGGCATTCATGATTTTTCTCGACAGCACGTCAGAATAAATAGTGACATGATGAAGACACGGTATGATAGGATAATGTCGGGCGAGGTATTTCAAGAAGGTTAACTCGTTTGGCTGTACAACCCACAGAGACGAAAATGGTATTCGTCGAAGCTACAGAAGTGTTGGGATGGCCTCCACAGGGTTCTGAAGTGGATCAAGGATGTGGTCTTTAGGGTTTGTCGTCAAACCTCTCGGGTGAAGCCGAAGGTTGTTCACATCGACCGACTAGCACTCTATGTAGGTCCGGATGCAGCAGATTCTGTTCGGGAAGAGCAGACTTGAGGAGGGGGCAGTGTAACAGGCACCCGCTCTGCGAGCGTGCGAGGCACGTATGATTTATTGAAGCTCGCGCGCTATTACTTTCAACAGGAGATGCAGCTGCTTTTCAACAAAATAATTTTTATAAAGCGTGCCAATTATATCTATCAGGGCACGTACCGCTCCCGACCTTGGGAATCGGGTTTCTTTGAGACATCTAAGGAATGCTCTGTATTACTGACCTCGTTTCTCTCAGAATGACTCGGGGTGCATTGCAACTTCCAGATGGTGAGGACGATTGATATATACATGCGACGGGCTGCCGAGCTGGGAGATGTTGAGTTTATGAGGGGCTGGAGCATCAGCGATAGACGACCAGCGAAACAAGCGGCGAGGGAATTGTCCAGCGGGAGGAAAATCTGCGACTGCGAGCATCGGCGCAGCGAACAGTGCGAGTGGCAAGCTGGACTATTGAACTGGATACGTGAGTGAAAGACATTACAAATGATAGCAACAGACAAGCTGAACGTGGGTTAATGATGAGGATGTCTTAATTGAATATAACCAAACAAAGGTATTAAGAAGGGCGGTAATTAGAGTTGAAAGAGTAATTAAATATGGTTCTCCATGAGAAATAAAATGAGTAATAGTGGAAATAGATAAATAAATGCTAAANAAATGAGTAATAGTGGAAATAGATAAATAAATGCTAAAAATAATAGATGTGTGAATAATATTTTAAAGAGAAAATGCGTGGTTTGGTTACAGAAAGTCATTTATTAAGAGTCAACAAAAGTTAAATTAAAAAAAGACCAAGTTGTTTAGAGGAAAAACCGGGAGCAGTATTTTGTAATTATACTTTGTAAAAGAGTAAAAATACGTTGCGCACGTAGTGGAATTTATAATTTTACCACGACTGTCTGTTGTAAGTTAGTTAGGACGCATTTTCCTGGAAGCCGTCAGTTTTCTTTCCAGTCCTGTAGCAGCAAGCTTTTCCCTCCTTTCTCTGCCAACGACGAGCGAGCTGTCCACAAGGTGGAAGTTTTCAGACAGCATTTTCGCACTCGTCTGCTCCTCTTTCTTTTTGCCTCCCCCCCCCTTCCAGCTCTTATACATCTTTGTGACTCCTCTCTCACACACATGCACACGTACAGATCGAGCCAGACTGCGTCTAGAGCATTACTGCTCACCCAACACAGTTTTTTTCGAAGTAAAAATTCTGTTATTATCTAATTTCATCTTCAGAGGCAATGATACCGACTCGTTCGATGTACGCCAAATTGCTAATGACTGAAAAACCAACCGTGTAATATATCCAAATAGGTCCGTTTGTTTCTCATAAAACTGAGAAGGCAATCTAAGTTTTATATCGGTAAATGTTACCTGTATACATAACATTAGTTAGGCCTGATAATAATTTTTCGTTTATTCAGTTTTGCTTTTATACTATATATTAATAAACTTGCAAGGATAGTTATTAAAAAACTATTATTAGTGATGCCGTTACTGTAAGTGTGTAATGGCTGTGTTTTATTATGCATACCCTTATTTTTCATTTCTTAATATGTAATTATTTGTGTTTTTAATTGTTTAAATTTAACGGCATGTATTGCAATGTTATGAACCGAGTACACGTGATGGTGGTTGTAATTAACNTTTTTAATTGTTTAAATTTAACGGCATGTATTGCAATGTTATGAACCGAGTACACGTGATGGTGGTTGTAATTAACGTACAAGACTAACTGCAAAACCGGCCGGGGAAGTTAAAATCGTTCTACGATTTGATAAATTTTAAGTTTACGTTAAGATGAACGGAACTGATTAATGTCATGACATTCCAGTAATGATTATATTATAAACGAATTTCACAGCGGTTGCTTGACCTGTAATACAATATTTTGTATATTTATAACATTCTTGATCTGAAAAATATAGTTTTAAAATATAGTACTATGCAATGCCCTTACAACATACTTTTATTTCAACTAAAACGAGACGTAAATGGCAGGGGTTTTTATATTCCGGCACAATCTTCATTCATCGTTCGTCTGTGTATCTCGTTTCACGAGCACACTTCGTGCACCTCGGAACAGCTTTGTCTGTTCCGCATCGTGTGTCCGTTCTCGAAAGCTCTTTTGGCTTTTACAGAAAGTCACTAAGGTTTCAATTCCAGGAACATCTGTGTGGTTTTGCGAATTAGAGAACCTCTAGCAGCGTTACATGTTACTTTGAGTATTAATGTAATGTAACAAGCAACGGATTATTTACGAAAAGGTACTAATTTGTAAATTACTTTGTGGGGCACTGCAAGCGTTTGTAGCATTTAGAATTTCCTGAGTTTTATAAATTTCCAAAAAATTTAATTAATTAATTATATTTTATTGTTTATATTATAACATCCACGAATTTACGAACTTGGCTTTATTCAGGGCTTGGTACAGTAACACAACTTAAATTTAAATGTATTTGCCTAGGTTACTGCTTCTGAAAGCAAATCCCATGTATGTGTCTTGCAAATCCAGCAATATCAAACACCACTCTGCAAAACATATTTCTCGATGAGGGGTCAGGGTGACTGGAAATATGTGTGATACATCCCATATTCTATTTAGATAATACGAAAAAGCAGACACTAAAAAATCACCAACAATTTTTGTCAGTGCAATGCCTGTCCAAGTGTTTCTTTCTCAAGGCGGATATAAAACTTGGACATTCAGAATGTTGCTGGGTATGTTTATATCACGTATTGGTATTCTGCATAAAGATGACTCATTTTATCAAGATAATNTTTGTCAGTGCAATGCCTGTCCAAGTGTTTCTTCCTCAAGGCGGATATAAAACTTGGATATTCAGAATGTTGCTGGGTATGTTTATATCACGTATTGGTATTCTGCATAAAGATGACTCATTTTATCAAGATAATGTGCTACAGGACTAAGCTACAGACCCGCAATAACCAAATCACAACTAAAGTGTACTGGTTTTGGTAATGCTTCTGCTACAAGTTGAAGAGACTGAACGAGGTGACTCAGTGAACCTTTCCTCCCTTTATTAAAGCAGGGCTTGTCTGGCATTTCAGGCTGGCGAGAACATGAAATGTCACAGTTCTTACGCTCTTCACTACACTGCTACCNAAAATGTGCTAAAGGACTAAGCTACAGACCCGCAATAACCAAATCACAACTAAAGTGTACTGGTTTTGGTCATGCTTCTGCTACAAGTTGAAGAGACTGAACGAGGTGACTCAGTGAACCTTTCCTCCCTTTATTAAGTCAGGGCTTGTCTGGCATTTCAGGCTGGCGAGAACATGAAATGTCACAGTTCTTACGCTCTTCACTACACTGCTACCGCCCATTTGTGAATGCAGTGTTTACCTAAGATACGTAGCGCTAGGCGTATCGTCGACGATGTGTCATTGTCAGGAGTGTGTTAAGGAAGACGTATTCCGGCATTAGCCTGGAGTGATTTCAGAAAACAATGGAAAACCGCAGTCAGGATAGCTGGAACGGCGTTCGAACCCAGGTACTCCCGAACACGAATCTGAATATTTACGACTGTGCCACCTCACATGGTGAATGAAGAGTACTAATGTATACGTAATCGTATGCGTAACAGACGTCTGCACAGAAAGTTAACAAAAATGTGTGTTTCATAGCGAATGTACTAGTACAATGTTCAACCAATCACACATGATTAGAAATTAACTTGATTTTAATAAAGTAGTTATTTTTATTATCAAATAATGTTTCATTTTACACTGAAGAGCCAAAAAAAAAAACTGCCATAGGCGTGCGTATGCAAATAACGGAGGTATGGAACCAATCAGAGTAACACTATGCGGTCGGCAACGTCTATATAAGACAACAAGCGTCTAGCAAAGTTGCTAGATCGGATACTGCTGCTACAATGGCAGGTTATCAAGATATAAGTGAGTTTGAACGGGGTGTTATAGTCGGCGCACGAGAGATGGGACATAACATCTCCGAGGAAGCGATAAAATTTGGATTTTCGCATACGACCATTTCAAGAGTGTGCCGTGAATATCGGGAAAAAAAATATCGTGGACGAACGGGACAAACTACGACTGACGAGAATCATTAAACGTGACAGACGTGCAACCCTTTCTCATATTGGCGCAGATTTCAATGCTGCGGCATCAACAAATGTCAGCGTGTGAACTATTCAACGGACCATCATTGATATGAGATTTCGGAGCCGAAGGCCTACTCGTGTACCGTTGTTGACTGCACTACACAAAGCTTTACGCCTCGCCTGGGACCGCCAACACCGCCATTGGACTGTTGGTGACTGGAAACACGTTGCCTGGTCTGATGAGTCTCGTTTCCAATTGTATCGGGCGGATGGACGTCTACGGGTATGGAGACATCCTCATGAATCCATGGACCCTACATGTCAACAGAGGACTGTTCAGGCTGGTGGAGGCTCTGTCATGGTATGGGGCGTGTGCAGTTGGCGTGAAATGGAACCCCTGATACGTCTAGATATGACTCTGACAGATGACAGATACATAAGCATCCTGTCCAATCACCTGCACCCATTCATGTCCATTGTGCATTCCGACGGACGTGGACAATTCCAGCAGGACAATGCGACACCCCACACGTCGAGGGTTGCTACCGAGTGGCTCCAGGAACACTCTTCTGACTTTAGACACTTCCATTGGCAATTTAAATCACCAGACATGAACATTATTAAGCATATCTGGGATGCCTAGCAACGTGTTGTCCAGATGAGATCTCCACCATCTCGCACTCCGATGGATTTGTGGACTGCCCTGCGGGATTCATGGTGTGAATTGCCTCCTGCATACCTTCAGACATTAGTCGAGGCCATGCCACGTCGTCTTGTGGCACTTCTGTGTGCTCGTGGGGGCCCTACACGATATTAGGCAGGTGTACCAGATTTTTTGGCCCTTCAGTGTATTTGCATCCTTAATCTAACAGTACTTACTGTACAGAATAAGTAAAGAAATTGGTACAAAACATTGTAATATAATAAAAAATTAGAATACAATTAATTATTAAATAAAATGTAGACATTATTTTATTGAGTACGATAAAATGAATATCATAGTTTTCCTTATAACTAAGATAATACATTAAAATAAATATTTCTTATTATTCTTTTCTCGTTGAATTATTTTGACTGAACGCCCTACGTACACTACACGAAATAAAATATATCGCCGTTTCGTACACCCGTACACACTGAAGATGTTCCTACACGACACGCACATGACGACCATGAACTGTTTCATTACACGTTCATTACGTACACGTTTTTCATCGTTACCGACCTTGACAAAGGATATAAATGGTACTGATGAAGGATTCCAACTAACGACCGTGAATATGGGACGCCGTGTTCAGACGCGGCAGAGCCGTCTCTAGTAGAAAACAGCGCATTAAAGCTGCATCGCTGGAAACTGCCCTTCTACAAGGGCTTGGTTACCTGCGCCCAACGGGGGGTCGCGGTGTTGTAGTGGTCAGACTAACCTTCTCCCACCAAGGTGAACCGGGTTTGACTCCCGGCGGGATTACAGCATGTAGGAGATGTGGCAGAATTTATTGTTCGTTGGCTGGTATTCTCTGGGTACTCCCACTTTCCTCGCACTTTCATTCTGCCACTGTAACATTTTCGCTCCACTTCAACATCACTGACTCTCAATACCTCGTTGTTAAGGGGAACCCTACCCTGTCATGTTGCACTCTTGGATTTTCTATCTTGTTTATATTTTTAACAAAGAAAACTTCGAAAGTACCGCTATACCTAACCAGCAATTAGACATTACACTCCTGTACAGCCAAACAAGGTAAATACGAACTCATAGTTACGTCACGATTTCAATTGCGCCAAAATTTTGCAAAGTCAGTATTGTGAAATAAAAACGAGTTCGTAGTTCAATCGTTATGTTTGTACTGCTGTGGTAGGTCAATGGATAGTTGAGCATAGTGGTATTCTATACAGGCGTCCCATACTGCCGCGGCTGTGTTTANCGGCAGATGTGTTTACCTCTTAGTCTCGCCGGACCACAGTCAACTGTTCTCAATACCAGACAGTGGTATTCTTTGTTTTGCGAAACTAAATGAGTTTATCCAGAAAAAGATACTTATTGAGTTCCACGATTTAACATAAATAGAAAACGTATGCCACTCTCTCAGTATTGTCGTTAATTTGTACATTTATTTTTAATAATATTCATTCTAACCTAATTGACATATAGGGGTATATAATTAAGAGAGAAAGCACTGTTTTCAGGTTGAGTTATAAAATATTAATTAAAAAGTTAAAATTTTAAAAACACATTTTATTAATCGTACAATGCTACTTTACAATTATTTTTATAAGTTCACATAAATAATATTGAGAGAATTGTTAATTATATAAATTTATTTTTTCTATAACAATCAACTCTGTTCTTTTTTACAACAATTGTATAAAATAATATTTTTCATTTTATTCATAATTTTATTTACTACATTTGCTACACTTTCAAACATGCTGGAACTCATGAGCAAGCCACAGCCAAATCGAATAACTAATTTGCTTGAACTTTGATATATGGTTTTGCGTAGCCGTCTGACAGAAAAAAAATTACTCAAAAGAATCAGGAATTGGTGTCAAAACTAATCAACGTGTTTCCATAAAACTTAAGTCAGACGGTACATGGAAACCACTAATATTAATCTTTTAAAAATACTTATCCGCCTATTCGAATTCCCACAAGGAAACATGTTCATGCAGTCATCGCATTGTTCTTTAACAGGTAGCTAAAATATATGTCAGTACAAATGCACAGAAGCACCCACTCATCAAACATATATACACTGCTGGACATGCGAATCGCAATACTCATAAGGTGTCATCCATTTGCAATAAAATTAAAACTACATACAGTTCCAATTGCACAATGCAAATGGTTAAAGTGGCGTCGCAGAAACATCACTGCAATACAGGATATAAGGAACACTTGTGGCTATTACCTAGTGCTTAAAGGACCATGCAAGAGTCTACAAAAGGCTGAATTCTGCGTGTCAGGAGGCAGATGAGTATTCGGCGGCGTCATGCTCGCGAAGACTTTGGCCGCCCAGACTCATGTACAGGGTCGTACGGACGGACTCCACGGAGTTTGCTGGTCGGCTCTTCCTGCAGTCACTCGTCTTAGCTGCACAGTTATCACTGTGGCACAATGTGTGCAGGCGTTGGTACGTACAGTTCGCATGTCACGTAGGGTAGGTACAGGTCCTCCCAGACGTACCACAGATAGAGAAGATCTACGTATCTGCCGACGTGTAGTAGCAGAACGTGGCACCACTTCCAAAGAGATCATGCAGTATGTGGAGCATGCACTGCGTTTTCCTGCCTCGACAAGAACCATTTGTCACCGTTTGAATGAAGCTAGCTTACAGGCGTGGCGTCCACTGCGCCGTTTGCCTATGACCCTCCGGCATAGTGCGGCACGCCATCTTTGGTGCCAGAAACGTCAAAACTTTACAGAGTAATGGCGACGCATTGTGTTCTTCGATGAGTCCCGCTTCATTCGCAATACAGATGATGGTCACAGTATGGTTCGTTTTTTCTGTTACCCCTAGTTTCCGGTTTTTAGGTCTATGTACCACTTTCTTCTGTCATTACTTTTACAAGTATACCTATGGCTGTGCGGGCGCCATAGCCCCGCAGACTTCAACACTAAAACACTTGTACATAACCCGTCTGTGTTAGTTTTTCCAAAACAAAATACACCTATGTTTTGGGGGTTTTGGATATTTCCCCCTATTCAATGTATTTACCGTTATCTCTTTTTACAGTTCATTGGATTGCTCCAACTATCCGGTTCTGTGCCAGAACGATGTAATCGTTGGTACACATGATGCTGTATTATTTGTTTACTGTTTGATGTTGTATTCGCACATTTGTAAACTTGTCATGACAAATAAACGAACTATAAAATCAAATCAATCAATCGGCGCAACAGTGCTCAACACAACGATCCTCACTGATTCGTGGACACCATTCGTCCCGGATATTTATATTATTATAATTAGCATCCTTTTTCTCCAGTTCATGCTGGGTTGGATTTGTCAATACATATAAACACAGGAATGTACAAACACAAGCGTAACTGCAGTAGTTTAGTGTTAGATTGTATGGTATGTGGTGCCATCAGTTATTACCCCCTTGTCACGTCTCGTGGTTGTTGAAGGCACGGGGACAACACAGAGATATGATATGTCGATGAGGTTTTTTCGGCCCCATTTGCTATCATTTTTGCGAGGGAAACCCCACGCTATCACGCAACAAGATAATGATCGTTCCCATAGAACTCGCATCACTCAACAGGCTCTACAGTTTGTGGACACCATTCCTTGACCAGACCAGGTTTGTCTCCTATGGGATATGACGAGGCAACTTGTGCACCACCGTCAACCACCTGCCCAAACACTGACTGATCTACGCGTGCAGTTGCGGGAAGCATGGTGGTGCAAACTATCAGGACACTATCCACCACCTGTGTGATGCAATGTCTCGTCGCCATCGCTGCCTGTGCACACACGAGAGTATGCTCTGCCCTATATTGAACCCGTGCTTTGCGGATGACAAACAACGTGCATTCCATACGCGAAATACTTATAACTACTTATGCACCATCATCTATCAGCTGTGATGGTTTATTAAAGATTGACGCAAGGAAAGGCGGTTTTGCGTTTTCCATGTCCAGCAGTGTAATATGACATGAAATTAAATCTGGGATGGCAATTTTATTATTGACACTGTACTCATTATCAGAATTTTAAATACTATGTTAGATTGTAAATGTACGCTGCACAGGACATTTTTGACTTTGATACGTTGGTATGTTAAAAAATATACGTGGACTTCATAATTTTAATTACTGAATTTTCTCTCCATTATTCAGACCAATTCGCGCTTTTATCTTTACTTTTTTTTTTTCTTCAAAATAAACATAAACCATTTTTGTGGAATTGTTTGACACTTGCCACCTGGCAGCGGTCAACAGTCCAGCCTTTCTGAGAGACAGAATGAATACGTTCTTTGCGACTATTCAGATCACTGGGTATTGTAAAGCATTGTGCGTTTACTTCTAATGTCGTAGGTCTAACTTGTTTCGTAGTTTTTTGCGCCCGGATACTATGTGTGTATTTCCCATTTTCTCAACACTTTACATAATACTACATAATTTAGTAAAGTTCGTCAACGGAGGAAAAGTAGCAGCGCAAAGGTTCCTCACCAGTTTGTAAGAAATACGATCCAATCTGCAGAAATTACTAGTAAGTACTTTTTCCTCACATAACAAAAATGTACTTCCCATAGTATGGTATCATTGCATGACAGAATTAATATTTTAGTGGTTTTGGAAATTTCAAATAAAATTAACGAAAAGCATTTACACAAAATTTAACACGAGTAACTGAAATAATATCATGTCTTAATTANCGTCCACTGCGCCGTTTGCCTATGACCCTCCGGCATAGTGCGGCACGCCATCTTTGGTGCCAGAAACGTCAAAACTATACAGAGTAATGGCGACGCATTGTGTTCTTCGATGAGTCCCGCTTCATTCGCAATGCAGATGATGGTCGCAGTATGGTTCGTTTTTTCTGTTACCCATAGTTTACGGTTTTTAGGTCTATGTACCACTTTCTTCTGTCATTACTTTTACAGGTATACCTATGGCTGTGCGGGCGCCATAGCCCCGCAGACCTCAACACTAAAACACTTGTACATAACCCGTCTGTGTTAGTTTTTCCAAAACAAAATACACCTATGTTTTGAGGGTTTTGGATATTTCCCCTTATTCAATGTATTTACCGTTATTTCTTCTTACTGTTCATTGGATTGCTCCAACTATCCGGTTCTGTGCCAGAACGATGTAATCGTTGGTACACATGATGCTGTATTATTTGTTTACTGTTTGATGCTGTATTCGCACATTTGTAAACTTGTCATGACAAATAAACGAATNGATGCTGTATTCGCACATTTGTAAACTTGTCATGACAAATAAACGAATTATAAAATCAAATCAATCAATCGGCGCAACAGTGCTCAACACAACGATCCTCACTGATTCGTGGACACCATTCGTCCCGGACATTTACATTATTATAATTAGCATCCTTTTTCTCCAGTTCATGCTGGATTGGATTTGTCGATACATATAAACACAGGAATGTACAAACACAAGCGTAACTGCAGTAGTTTAGTGTTAGATTGTATCGTATGTGGTGCCATCAATTATTACCCCCTTGTCACGTCTCGTGGTTGTTGAAGGCACGGGGACAGCACAGAGATATGATATGTCGATGAGGTTCTTTCGGCCCCATTTGCTATCATTTTTGCGAGGGAAACCCCACGCTATCACGCAACAAGATAATGATCGTTCCCATAGAACTCGCATCACTCAACAGGCTCTACAGTTTGTGGACACCATTCCTTGACCAGACCAGGTTTGTCTCCTATGGGATATGACGAGGCAACTTGTGCACCACCGTCAACCACCTGCCCAAACACTGACTGATCTACGCGTGCAGTTGCGGGAAGCATGGTGGTGCAAACTATCAGGACACTATCCACCACCTGTATGATGCAATGTCTCGTCGCCATCGCTGCCTGTGCACACACGAGAGTATGCTCTGCCCTATATTGAACGCGTGCTTTGCGGATGCCAAACAACGTGCATTCCATACGCGAAATACTTATAACTACTTATGCACCATCATCTATCAGCTGTGAAGGTTTATTAAAGATTCACGCAAGGAAAGGCGGTTTCGCGATTTCCATGTACAGCAGTGTAATATGACATGAAATTAAATCTGGGATGGCAATTTTATTATTGATACTGTACTCATTATCAGAATTTGAAATACTATGCTAGATTGTAAATGTACGCTGCACAGGACATTTTTGACTTTGATAGGTTGGTATGTTAAAAAATATACGTGGACTTCATAATTTTAATTACTGAATTTTCTCTCCATTATTCAGACCAATTCGCGCTTTTATCTTTACTTTTTTTTTTCAAAATAAACATAAACCATTTTTGTGGAATTGTTTGACACTTGCCACCTGGCAGCGGTCAACAGTCCAGCCTTTCTGAGGGACAGAATGAATACGTTCTTTGCGACTATTCAGATCACTGGGTATTGTAAAGCATTGTGCGTTTACTTCTAATGTCGTAGGTCTAACTTGTTTCGTAGTTTTTTGCGCCCGGATACTATGTGTGTATTTCCCATTTTCTCAACACTTTACATAATACTACATAATTTAGTAAAGTTCGTCAACGGAGGAAAAGTAGCAGCGCAAAGGTTCCTCACCAGTTTGTAAGAAATACGATCCAATCTGCAAAAATTACTAGTAAGTACTTTTTCCTCACATAACAAAAATGTACTTCCCATAGTATGGCATCATTGCATGACAGAATTAATATTTTAGTGGTTTTGGAACTTTCAAATAAAATTAACGAAAAGCATTTACACAAAATTTAACACGAGTAACTGAAATAATATCATGTCTTAATTANCTTTCAAATAAAATTAACGAAAAGCATTTACACAAAATTTAACACGAGTAACTGAAATAATATCATGTCTTAATTAATTTTAAGGTATGCTTAGCAAAACCTACATTAAAAATAAATAACAGATGGTTACAAATAAAACGTATCATGTATAAGTTTCCTTATTTTGAGATTTTTAAAAACAGCGAAAACATTTAGTAGCATGATTTAAAAGACCACTTAAAGTAACTCATTGTGTCTTATTTTAACATGAGCTATCTTATTTCGGTAATTNGTAGCATGATTTAAAAGACCACTTAAAGTAACTCATTGTGTCTTATTTTAACATGAGCTATCTTATTTCGGTAATTGAGTTAGTTTTTATTATTATTGTGATTCTGACATACCGTTATGCAAAAAAATGCGGTCTATTTTTTTTTATGCGTGGAAGTAGTACTTATTTGCTAGTTGAATAGCATTTCGTACAAATATCAAATGATGAATTNTATTTTTTTTTATGCGTGGAAGTAGTACTTATTTGCTAGTTGAATAGCATTTCGTACAAATATCAAATGATGAATTTTTTCTTCACCAGCGCCCTTGCACTCTATAAACGCCCAACAATAACCGCTACTACGGGCATTCCGTCAAAATAAGGGAAGACATTTTCTGCAGTTCCTGTAGAGATTAATAATCTCTCAGATATACCATGGCATCAAATTGTTATTAGCATCGTATAAGTCACTTTAAATTGGGGGTGTGATCATAATTGTGAATGTTGAGGTGGCAATGATAGTCGTAACAATGTTCAACTATGTGTTTTACGTGCTGTGAAACCGCACTGACCCGCAACATGTCATGGCATAGCAGTATGCGAAGGAGGTGCCACCGTGCGGTGACGTCACGGAAGTGCCCGGACCTGTGGTGGTTGTGCTCTGACATGACTAGAGTAAGTGTGCGCTGGTTATGACATCGCGTTGCAACTCTTCGTCGACTGCACGTATCCCCACAAAGATGCGATACTCCGGCAGCATAACGCAGCGTGTCGTCTAGCCCAAGTTGTCCAGAATCTGTCCGAAAAGCATTGTGGAGAGTTTCAAGGACTGCTGTGGCCACCTCGTTCGCGCGATCCGAACTCCTACCGAGCATGCGTGTGACGTGGTGGGGAGGTACATTCGCACACAAGATCCTGCACCTACAAACAGCAGGCGGCTGTGGGTAGCTGTCCATTAGTCATGGGTCATCATCTGTTCACAGGTGTTCGTCCACGCGTGGAATCGATGCCACGACCAGTTGTTGCACTTGGCCGGGCTAGAGAAGGGCCTACACGATACTGGACCTTTATCACATTACTTTTGGCATGTAAATGTACGCGTGGATGTCTCTGTAAGTGTTTAACCTTTCTCTTTAACGACGTGGAATTACTTACTGTTTACTTGCCATGTGCGTGTGCAAAGTAGCATCAATCCGGCAGAATAACATTTTTAAGGGACGTTGCGCACACACGGATAAGGCTTTAAATAACCGTTGACTGAGAATAGCAGCGAGTCATGTGGTTGATTAGAAAGCTGCAGTGACGCAGTACGTGTTAACGACCCGGTGTGCCGGTAGAGATTGTACCCTGCTGGTTTGTGACGTCTCCCAATCAATTTAATTAGTTAAACTATAGGTTTACGAGGACGATACTCGTAGCTAATGTGCGAATCTGGAGTTAATACTATTTAGGTACACTACGGGTGTGATGAGGTAGTTTTCAGGGCGAATGATTTATGGTCACTCTTTCCGAGAAAACATTATCATAATTTTCAATATATCAAATTTATAACTGCCTCGTAATGTCTGTTCGCGCGTGTGTCAAGAAGTTCCCTCAGCATTAGTTCAATAATCTGACTGAAGGAATCTCATGCTGTTGTATTTCTAGCTCTTTATCTCTACCTGACGCAGTTTTATGTCAGACTGAAAATTATTGTTGAATGTTGTTCCTTTATTTGCCAAAAATTGTATTTTAAATAACAATTTGTTTAATAAGTTATCACAACCTTGCCTTTAACAATAAACACTGTTGAAGTAACCCGTCAGCTTCATTTATGCACAACACATAATGGACAGTCATATATATATATATATATATATATTAGGGTGGTCCTTATTTTTCGAGTTTTAAAAAACTACTGCGGCATCCCGTCATATGATTTTCTATCCTTAAATATAAACTAGTTTTTTTTTATTTAATTTTTGGAAAGGTTTTAGAGGTCGCTACCATCGGTCAAAGTTTCAAAAGAATAATGGTATAACCATTTTAACCATGAGTCCGGCTAATTGACTCCAACATATAAGCACAGAATATATAAGCCTAATTTAGAGTGAAATAGCATGCAGAGAGACTCACTTTAAACAAACCCTCTCCCCACCTCTTTCCTATGCCTACGCATCAACGTTGNTGAAATAGCATGCAGAGAGACTCACTTTAAACAAACCCTCTCCCCACCTCTTTCCTATGCCTACGCATCAACGTTGAGCCGCGCCCGCACCGCACTTCAGTTGAAACGCAGCCATTAGCGAGAGGACGCGCATTTTTTTTCTCAACCTTTACGTTCTTGTTTCGACTTGTCATGGCGTCCACCAGTAGTGCGAGTTTACTAACTAGAAATAAAACGAACATTTGGCTTGTAGGCCAGGTACTACCAAATCTGAATCAGTCAAAGTTGCCTTCAATTGGTGAAGTATTACGTTTATTTTTTTACTACAAGAGCAAAGAAAAGAAATCTATTCGTGATTCTGCTACTGCGGCTGCATGTGAAGTGATACAGTTGTGGGAAAAAGCTAGTATACCAACGAAATTGAAAAAACATGTGATCAGTAAAATAGAACAATACTTCAAAGAGTGGCAGAATCTGAAAAAAANTGTTTCGACTTGTCATGGCGTCCACCAGTAGTGCGAGTTTACTAACTAGAAATAAAACGAACATTTGGCTTGTAGGCCAGGTACTACCAAATCTGAATCAGTCAAAGTTGCCTTCAATTGGTGAAGTATTACGTTTATTTTTTTACTACAAGAGCAAAGAAAAGAAATGTATTCGTGATTCTGCTACTGCGGCTGCATGTGAAGTGATACAGTTGTGGGAAAAAGCTAGTATACCAACGAAATTNAAAAATTCGAAAAAAATTTTTTTTTACCCATATAAGGACCACCCTAATATATATATATATATATATATATATGTATATATATATGTTTTGTGAAGCTTGTGCGTATATAAATTGAAATGGACATAAACTGATCCAGCAAATAATTCTGCTCGCGTGTATGCATTTTGAAATGTAAAACTATCCTTTGTGGCCCAGTACAGTACTTCCGATTGGTCCGCATTTAGCTTGTTCTACCAGCAGGGTCAACGCTGTTAGTAAGATGTTNTACCAGCAGGGTCAACGCTGTTAGTAAGATGTTGACTAAACATCCAGTTATGTTCCAACAAACGATGGGCAGTGTTCTTACACAATGACGTTAGTTAAAAACCTGAAATATCATCTTTAAATATATGAAACCAATCAACCGAGGTTTCATGTATCGGCATGCGACAGCTCGTTCGTTTACAGCGTGCGTTTCAATGATAAAGTATTCATTTGTTTTAACATTCAGTCAATTAATTTGTCCACAATCTATTGCCATGCTTTTCAGTAACTCACGAACAAGGAGTTAATTACTTACTGAGTTTTTAATGAACAACGTTTCATTGATTCAAATAATTTATTCAGCTTTATCGTGCAGATTAAATACTTCCCTCTGGTATCAATCACGAAGTTAAAGGCCGTTTCTTCACGACAAGGTAACACTGAGTTTTGCGTAGACCAATAAAAAATTATACGAATTTCGGCCACGCGCCATTTTTAAACTGTACGTGCTACCTAGCTCCATATTTACGATGTAGTTTCCGATCAATGTGTAGCCCTCAGACCTGGATATATGGAAAGTGAGTTTTGGTTGGTGATTGTCTCTCCGCATTATAGATAATTTTATTCGCTGTTTCGTTATTTTGTCGCCAAAGACAATGAACTAAGTCCATTCAATTCAGAATATAAATCCAATTAAGTTATCAAGTTCAACTTATTTGAACTCTGAGCGTCAGCTTAATCAATTTGAAACTGATTGCCTGCAGGGCGAGTATTCTCATGTTGAAAGAAAAATGTATTTTAAATTTATTAAATTATTTATAATAAAATTTAATAAGTCATTAGGGTTACGTTGCCATCTGGCCTCAAATTACCACGTTTTTCATTAGTTTGGCTAAACAGAGACGCAGAACACTTGCGGTCTTGTCAGTTGTGCCACGATAGCTGATAAGGACGCCACGACACTTTCACGCAAAGCTTCTACTCCTGCACTACTGTCCTGCCAGCAACCACTGGATCCTCATTCGCTCGTGAAGTCAACCGATTACATTGTGCAGATGCGATTTTTATAAAATTAATTTATCTAACCAAATGTATGATTAAATCATGCAGGTAAAAAATATAAAACGGTTCTTAAATACTGTTTCAACCTGATGTTTTAGCAACCTATTTTTCTAAGTAACTTACGGATTAAAACCGTTTTTGTATGCGTTAGTATGTGGGCTCGTGTATATATATGTATATATATATATATGCATCAGAGGTAACGAGCACTATGCTTTTTTTACAAACATCGGTTTTGACAATTTTGTATTTTAGTTTTACGCTCTTTTCCGGGGTACAAAGCACTGTCTCCTAGGATAAATTATTATCGCTTTTGCCAGTAAGAAAGGGCACTGTGTGCTATCATGGTATCGAGGTAAAGAACACTCTTGCAAAGTTCCCTATTTGTAACATAGTGTGTGCCCTTTACCTCCGATAAACACACACATGATAGATAGATATATATACACATACACACACAATCGCAGCAACATGGTATACAATAAGTCACATGCTAAAACGTCTGGAACAGTCTGTGGGCTATACAGACAAATCTGCTAAAAGAAGATGTGAATTGCAGATGTGGGATCCTGCTGCGGCAACACGTGGTTCTACACACGCACTGGCGGTCTTTCCTTCGCAGAGACAACTGCATCGGCCGGAGATAGCGAGGTCCTTGGCAGCCTCGCTCGGGTGTCGCTGCCAAATGCTGGTATTCTCTGAGCGGCTGCAATACGCCTGCTGGGTCATGATGACGCATGTATTGCCAACTGTTGATCTCTGGACGGCGTTCTTGCATCGCGGCAACAATCGCGCGATTATCACTCACGTTTGCTCTTATAGGGAGCCTATTTACGTCGTGGAAACAATGAGCTGAGTGTAAGTTGCCTTGTCACCAAGTGTAGTGGTCGCATGCCTGTCTCAGTATCGTAAATTCCTCTACGCTCGGCTAGCGATGCTCCCGTATAACGTGATCATGGTAACTTCCCACTTTTCTGAAGCAATGCTAAAGTTCTACTTTCAGGATATTCCTCCGCCTAATTCAAACAAAGCTTAACCAAGTACAGAATATTACACCAGAAGGGTAATGCACCGCATTCGTGCGCACTCTGTCTGATAATATTTTTCATAAATACTATTTATTACGAGGTCCCACCAACACACATATTTTCTCCCTGGTTTTTACATATCAGTTTTAAATAAAACCTTATAATTGATGGATAGAAAATAAATATAAGTTCAATTTGACTAAAAAATAACGTAGTTTTATGNTCTACGCTCGGCTAGCGATGCTCCCGTATAACGTGATCATGGTAACTTCCCACTTTTCTGAAGCAATGCTAAAGTTATACTTCCAGGATATTCCTCCGCCTAATTCGAACAAAGCTTAACCAAGTACAGAAAATTACACCAGAAGGGTAATGCACCGCATTCGTGCGCACTCTGTCTGATAATATTTTTCATAAATACTATTTATTACGAGGTCCCACCAACACACATATTTTCTCCCTGGTTTTTACATATCAGTTATAAATAAAACCTTATAATTGATGGATAGAAAATAAATATAAGTTCAATTTGACTAAAAAATAACGTAGTTTTATGNTTAAATAAAACCTTATAATTGATGGATAGAAAATAAATATAAGTTCAATTTGACTAAAAAATAACGTAGTTTTATGTTAACGCGTGAATAAAACGCTTGTAATACGTTACATATATGGGAAACAGCCAAACATGTCATGCACAGGTCATACAAGGTTTGACAAAAAGAACGTGAAGAAACAGTGAATAAACTTTTATTGGCCTCCCAATGAGGAATAAAAGTGCACGAGGGTCGCTTTCAAGTGCGCAATTCAAACGTTTATTGAAATCCTTTGAGAAGATTTTTAGTTTTGTAGTAAATTAAAAAGTTTCTGCTTACAGTAGGTAAATGAAAACGTGTAACAGCAGTTTTTCAGAAGTAGAGAATAAAAAAACTTATCTTCAGTATCGTTTCTACCCACTACAGCTTTTTGCAGTCTGCAGTCACATGAACACCTTACAATGCCGACATTATGTACAACAATCATTTTTCATTCCCTCGAGTGTAAACTGTTTACGAAGCAGACTTCATCAAACTAATAATAGTGCCAACCTTCTCTCGCCAAAGCCGTGAGCCACTTTTGTTGTGATGTTGGTTCATCTATAACGAACCCAAAACCTACATGCCTGACTCGTCTCACAAGGACCCAGAGGGCCAGGCCGTTTTCCAAGACTGTTAGCTTAGGTACTAACTAGTCCCTATCTCTCTCACCTGAAAGGTTGCTCAGGCACCAGTAAAATATACAAGGGGTAGGTAGTGTGGTTGTTGTTCGTTGTGTATCAATCCTGTACCATTAGAGAGGCCACGTTGGTGTAGTGGTTGGACTGCTCGCCTCTCACCTAGGTGAATCAGGTTCGATTCCCATCGGGGTAGCTTTCGGGTTTTCGCATGTGGGAATCGTGCTCAACGATGCCATTAGTTGGTGGGTTTTCTCGGAGATCTCCCGTTTTCCCTTCCCCAACACTCCGGCGCTGCTCCATGCTCACCTCGCTTCACCCTTATCGACTCTCAGAACCTAGATGTTAAGAGCCATCCAAATATCTTCACTCATTGTACGATTAGCGTGTTATAGCCTCGTTTTCAAAAAAATCGTATATCTAGCGGGGTTTGATACCTTGGTTTGCACACAGCATGTGCTAAATCCAGTGACTGCGTACGACTACTTTCCTTTCATTGCTTTCAGTTTTAATTTGATAAATGCATTTCTTTGTACGAAGTTTACATGTGAAAGTGCTCTGATGACAACGGCTTCGACTGTTGATGAGAATGAATACTCGACTTGACAGTATGCGTGCTTATATTTTCTCCGTCAACTCGACGTACAATAACAATTTCTATCAACTTAAGAAGCTGGGTAATTACACAATAATACAAGCCTTCTAAATCACTTTTCTTTCGTTTAAGGTGAAAACTTCGTTTAAAAGAACTTATTATGCAAAAGTGGTGTTTTTCTGTGGAAAATTTGAGCTCTACTTAGCTTAGTTTCTTTTTCANTGACTGCGTACGACTACTTTCCTTTCATTGCTTTCAGTTTTAATTTGATAAATGCATTTCTTTGTACGAAGTTTACCTGTGAAAGTGCTCTGATGA
This sequence comes from Clitarchus hookeri, assembly GCA_002778355.1. Taxonomy (NCBI): domain Eukaryota; kingdom Metazoa; phylum Arthropoda; class Insecta; order Phasmatodea; family Phasmatidae; genus Clitarchus; species Clitarchus hookeri. Next base: position 1,197,863 of record NQII01000205.1, on the reverse strand, counting down.
CAACGGCTTCGACTGTTGATGAGAATGAATACTCGACTTGACAGTATGCGTGCTTATATTTTCTCCGTCAACTCGACGTACAATAACAATTTCTATCAACTTAAGAAGCTGGGTAATCACTCAATAATACAAGCCTTCTAAATCACTTTTCTTTCGTTTAAGGTGAAAACTTCGTGTAAAAGAACTTATTATGCAAAAGTGGTGTTTTTCTGTGGAAAATTTGAGCTCTACTTAGCTTAGTTTCTTTTTCACTTTTCTCTTATATGATAACCATTAAAGCTAAAATTTACAAGACACATTCGAAATAATACGAAACCCATGGAAACAAGACTTGAATTTTTTCGTTCAGGTAGCAATATGAAACATAATGCCCAGTGTTATCGGTGATGACCAAGAATATGTGAACAGCTTGGGACTCTTATTCGAAAGGACCTGGTTCGAATCCCTGTCCGACCATTCTGATTTCAGTTCCTCATGGATTCCCAAAAACACTCCAGGCAACTGCTGAGATGGTTCCCTACTACAGAACATGGCTTACTCCTTTCTCGCTCCTGCATCTCTGAGCAACCTGAGCCATCTTTAATTGTCTCGCTGTTGACAAGACGTAAGCCCTAAGTACCTTGATATAGATACTTATACTGGCCGCTTCCTTAACACCGAATGTTTGTACTGCCCGCTGCTTCCAGTGCAGCCTAGGAACATAAATACTACTTGTTGATTATGTATTGCAAAATGTGGTGAGAGTCATGTAAATAACAGACCAACAAAAATGCTTCAGTTGTAGCACAGGAAATGTCTAGGTAACGGGCGTGTTGGCGCCGTTACCACGTACTGTCACGAGCAGACCGGATGACTCCTTGAAACCCGCTCTGCGCATCAAAAACCAGTTTCCTCCTCGCGGCTTGTTTAAACGTCGGCGAGCGTCCACCGAGCACGCGTGCCACAGACTTCATCTCGATTATGTTGAGCTAACGATCCTCCGCTCCTTCGAGCCCACGTCTGCTTGTGGCAGCAGTTTTTTTTACATCCCTCACCCTTTTCTGATCCTTCCTCGCCCTTCACAGTTGTCCTTGTCTTGTTGCCAATTTCGTCGTTGCCTGCGGACGTGAGCGAAATGCCCGCCTCTCAGGGCGAAGGCACTGCGGCTATAAGCGGTGCTGCTCCGAGGTTATTTCATTACGGCGTCCAACTTTCTAGCAGACTCCGCCCAACCAATCTGCAAATTTTGTTTCGCGCGGCGAGCAGGGTTTATAAGCCGAGAAGAGCGAGGGGACTCTCCGAGGCACCCAGCTCAGCGGCGAGTCTGGGGTCAAGAAACTTTAAGCAAGACTTTAAGGTTGAAACAGATTTACAAGAATATCTCTCGCCTTGAACAATGTAGTTACACAGAAAGATTTCACGTCGTAGCAGAAAATTGTCCTCAGTAGAAATAATATTCTTTAAAATTAGAATATTTTGAAAGAAATATTTCACAAAAATTATATCCCCCAAGTAACGTTATCGCAATAAATACATTTTAATAAACGCGTAATGTTAACTGGTTTCATAGCTTGGTATACGCATTTTCTTTCATTAAGTGTACTTTTTTTAATTGATCAATTTAATTTTAGTGTTTGGTGCATATTTTTTACCAAAGCATAAGAGAGCGGTATAAAAATTAACCATCTAGCTTCTTAGCCAAAGCTGTTACCATATTTGAATTCATTTTTTTGTTGCAATAAAAGTGGCACAAGAGCATTTTTTGTACAAACTCTGTTGACGATTTGCAAAATTTCAAACGTTTTATTCATCATGACTATTAATGGAAAATGAGACCGACTATTTAGCAATATGAATAAGTGTAACATCCTGAACTTTACTAATCTCTTTAAGAAATTATTTTAAAAATGCTGTCACATTTATACATTTACATAACTGACACTCCTTTATAAACAATATATATAAACTATTAATATGTTTACTTAATCATCATTTAACTTTATAAAAATTGTTGTGTTGTGACGCACAAATAAAATTTATATTGAAATAAGTGCAGCAACATAAAAACATATTAGCGTTAGAACATCATATGATTATTCTTTTTTTACCTGATAGCGTTAAATACCAAAGGAAGTGTGTCTGTGTATACAAGAATTTATGTTTTCAACACTAAACACTTGGAAAAATTCTGTAGCTAAATAATTTCTCCCAATAGACTGAGTATTAAACTTGTGTTTGCACCAGTAAACAGAATAACATTTTATTGGCTGCTGCAGTTTGTTCTCGCTATGTTTTACTTTACTTTTTCACAGCGAACTCGTTAGTTGAATATTAATGATCCGCTGAGACAAAGGGCGTGGCCATTTTCAAGTGCACCAATAATATTATTCTGATGGTTGAAGTACATCATTATCATCATGCCCATTGGGGTATTTTATGGCGGAGCAGCTTATTTTTGTCACACGATGTACTCTATTTGGGGGATATTTTTATCGTATGCTCACTTATTACTACTCAAATAACATTCAATTCGTGAGTGTATAAAGTTTTATAAGAGAACAAATATTAAATAATCGTCCTACGTATAACATATGGACCTCCTATTAGAAGTGTGTAGGGAACGGTGTTTTATTGCTCATTTCAATTGATGCATAATTTTATCGATAATGCTATTATGTTATAAGCATTTCCATTTTGCAGGTCTGAAAGACACATTTGCTTGTGTTAGCATTTCGCAAAGAATAATACGCAATTACTCAGCCACCTTTATGATCAGAGTTCGTATTTGTAGAAAAGTAGTTAGAAGAAAAACTGTGACTACATATAACGTGCAATTAGCTCTTGTGTATGCTTGAATTGTTTTCGCTAAATGCTTAATTTGTATATCCAACAGAAGGGCATATAACATTGTGCATTTTAAATAAAGCAACTGCAGTTTACTATAAGATTTGTGATGAGTACGAGATTTTATTATGATGATTTAAGAACCGCATAAGCTACATTAAAGGTGATGACGCTTGTTAGTTTGAAAGTATTTTTTTTAATAAATATGTACAGCTCATAAATACCCAGAGGTTGTAAATGAAGGAGAAAGCTAATATTCTTAAGAGGATAATATTACAAGGAAGTGCGACTGTTTCATGTTAAATTGCAATATATTGCAATTTGTATATTTCACTATTTTATGTCATAAACGTGTTAATAATATAATGTGGCGCAGATGTTCTATAGCAGCACCGTTAAATATTTTATATTCCAAACAAGAAGTTATTTATAACTAATCAGCCTACTTTCCTCTATATGTCTGCAAATAAAATTTAGTTAAGTTCTTAAAAGCTTAGATGGTAGGTTGGCGTTGACGTCTCATTGCCAGTAATAACATTAGAGATGAAACCAGAAACACGTATAAAAGTATCAATACAATTAAAATACACGACTGACTTACCAGGGATTCGAATTCAGAAAAACTCGCAAAATTAAGCTAGAGTGCTATCAACTGCATCACGGAGGTAGGATTCAGAGCTTCAACTTCGGATTTCATCAGTCCAAGGTTTTGAATGATAGGGTTCACTTACCTAAAATATTTACACGGCCATCATTTCGAAAGTAAGTGTCTGAGCAACCAAAAAATACATAAGTTTACATGGCCTACCATTACTCTACCTGTGTGAAAAATTGGCGGAAGTAGGTTGATTGATATCCGAGATAAGCCGCTATCATATGAAACTGCATATAACAATGTTCTTTATACTATGCGTCTAGTAGACACTGTCAGCATACCAAGATTGGTTGAATTTGGTTAAAAGGTTATATACATATGTAAAATATATCAAAATATTAATGTCCGCCATTTCGAATATCAGTGTCTGACCCCATTTAAATAATTTTACATAACATGGCCTTCTGGAGGTGTAGAAATTTTGTGGACATTAGTTGAATTATTCCCAAAATATGACAAAAAGTATATTTTATTCACGTGACACTACTTTGCAAAAAAAAGGCAACAGAGGATCTTTTTATGTATACGTCATGATTCTAATTAATACTGTTTGCATAAAAAATTTGGTTGAACTTTGTTGAAAAGTTTTATAGATATAAAAAATTAATCTAAATTATTTATAAAAACCCATTAATACTTGCCTGCCAATATGCCTGTATGTTAACATAAAACATGTTAACATGCATACTATACTGTAGCAATACTTCGAGAAACCTTTGTATGAATCAAATTATTAGTCCTCGAGATAATGGCATAAAACCTCCATTGGTTTTGTGTCAAATGGAGAAAAAAATTATTTATATATTAGCTTTCTCGATGATTGTCTTAGATATAAAATACAAAGTTAAAATTAAATATGTTACATGGTTTCGTAGATATAGAACAATTAACTGAAATGATTTTTTAGGCCCCATTCGGATGATAAAAAACGTACAAACAGAAAACATATACAGTTATATAGCCTACCACAGTACAACTTCTTCACCAAAGTTGAAAGGAATCGGTTGATTATTTCCCGAGATACGACATAAAAATGGTATTATTTAATGTGGGACTAACGTACCAATTTGCAGAGAAATGAGACTTTTCATAGACAATTTTAATGGATATAATTGACACTGTCTACATACAACGGTAGGTTGAAATTAGTTTTGCAGTTTCATAGATAAAAAAATTCGAGCAAAAATTTTTATGTAGCCAGCATTTAAAAAATACATGTGTCTGACACACTCAATGTTTACCAATTTATATGGTTTGCCATATTAGTACTTCTGTGCCAAGTGTTGTATCAATCAGTTGTTTTTACGGAGATATCACGTAATTTTAATATTCCATGTGATACTATTTTACAAAACGGCATACAAAAGAGATTTTGTGTTGTTATATTTGTTAATTGTAATATATACAGCTGGCATAGAAAGTTTCATTGGTATTAATTACATGGTTTCAACGATTTAAAATATAAAGCTAAAATAGTTATGTGTCTACTATTTTGAGATTAACTGTCTGACAAATCTAAAACATGTGAATTAACATTACTTACTGCAGTATCACATGTTTGCCACATTTGGTAGGAATAGAATAATTTTTTCCTGTGGTACACAAAAAAAAATATATTTATCCATGTGGCGCTATCTTACAAAATGGAGTATAAAAACGGTCCGTGTAGATACATTTTATATTTGTTATATATACTCCCAGTATACAAAGTTAATTTGGAATTGATTAAACAGTTTCTAACTATGCTAAAATATATGGCCGCCATTTTAAAAATAAGTGTCCGACACACTTGAAATATATTTGAACATACCAATTGCTACAGTACTACTTGTTTGCCAAATTTGGTAGCAAACTGTCAATTGTTTCACGAGATATTAAACAAAATCTATATCAATTTACCTATCACTATCTTACAAATTAGCAAGCAAAAGTGGTTGTTGTTTAGCTTATAAGATGATTGTAATAGATGCTGTTGGCGTACATAATTTGGTTGGATTTTGGTCAAACCNGCTAAAATATATGGCCGCCATTTTAAAAATAAGTGTCCGACACACTTGAAATATATTTGAACATACCAATTGCTACCGTACTACTTGTTTGCCAAATTTGGTAGCAAACTGTCAATTGTTTCACGAGATATTAAACAAAATCTATATCAATTTACCTATCACTATCTTACAAATTAGCAAGCAAAAGTAGTTGTTGTTTAGCTTATAAGATGATTGTAATAGATGCTGTTGGCGTACATAATTTGGTTGGATTTTGGTCAAACCNGGTTGTTGTTTAGCTTATAAGATGATTGTAATAGATGCTGTTGGCGTACATAATTTGGTTGGATTTTGGTCAAACCGTATGATACTTATACTAAATAAACATAACATTTTTGTATGAATGCTATTATGAAAATTAGGGCATAATTAAGTTCAGTTACTTATATTTGCCGGGCTTATTATAGTATGCATACGTACCTAAATTGGCGAAGATTGATTAATAATTTTTGAGATATTTTTTTCATGTGGCACTATCTTCCAAAATGCCTGACCAACAGCAATATTACCCTCTCAATTCAGTGCTTACATCCTGCACTCTCAGCATAAAAATTTGGTTCAAATCGGTATAATGGTTTCCGAGATATGACATATAAATTTTTTTGGAAATGCCGCCATTTCGAAAGTAAGTGCCAGGCGTGGTTGATAAATATAATGGTCTGGAGTTCTTATTAAGTGTTATATGTGCACCAAGTTTGGTGAAATTCTGTTAACATGTTCAAGAATTTAAGTGGCCGGGACACACAAAAATGCACACAGTTACACACACAGAAACGAAAATGATTTCATGAGTCTTTCTCTCCATTGGAAAATAGGCAAAACATAGATTTTCGTTTATACAATAAATATACATTGTGGGATTAATGCTCGAATATGTAACGCACAATAAATCCAAATACATAAACAAGTACATACTGATAACTAATGAGCTTACTTTCTTCCTTATAGGTGCAAATATATTTCAGTGAGTTTCTTTTATGCTTAAATGGCAGGTACGCGTTGACGTCTCATTGAAAGCAATATCATTAGAGATTAAACAAAAAAACAAGTGAAAAAGTAAAAAGACAATTAAAACACACGAGTGACTTACCCGGGATTCGAATTCAGAAAAACTCGTAAAATTAAGCTATATTACAATCAACCGCATCACGGAGGTAGGATTCGAAGCATACGCCAACTTCGGATGTAATCAGTCTAATGTTTTAAATGATAGGGTTCACTAACCTGATATATTAACTCTTACATGTCCATCATTATTGAAATTAGTGTCTGAGCCACTAAAAATGCATAAGTTTATATGGTATACCACAACAATACATGTGAGTAAAATTGGGTGGAAATCGATTGACTAGTCTCCGAGGTATGGCATAAAAAATTAATTTTTTGTAAAACTACTTAAAAAATATTTTCTATATACAATGTTTCTAACCGATACTATCAACACAAAAATTTTAATTGAATTTGGGTAAATTGTTAAATACACATGCCAAAATTATCGAAATATTTATATCGCCACCTTTTAGAAAATAAATATTTGACCCTATTAAAGTAATATTACATTGCATGGCCTTTTGTAGTTCTGTAAAATTTTGGTATAAATTATGTTAACTGTGCCGGAAATATTATAAAATGTTCAATTTACTCACCTAACACTATTTTCCAACAAAAACATACGGAAAAATAGTATTTATGTATGTATAAATGATGCTTCTAATTAATGCTGTATGCATAAAAAATTTGGTTGAATATTATTGAAGCACTTTATAGATATAGGAAAATTAACCTAAATTATTTATGAAAAGAAAATAAACATATGCCACACATAAAACATGTTAATTTACATACCCTACAGTAACAATTATTTGCGAAACTTTTGTATGAATCAGTTGATTAGTACTCGAGGTATGACATAAAACCTCCATTGTTCATGTGACGATCTTCATAAATGGAGGACGAAAATTTTATGTATTGGCACATATAATGTTGGTCATTGAAACAATATACAAAGTTAAATTTAAATATGTTAAATAGTTTCAGTGATATAGTACGCTAAGCTAAAATGTTTTTATAATCATCATTCGGAAAATAAGAAACTTAAACACTTAAAACATATAAATTAGTATGGCCTACCATACTAAACCGTCACAAAATTTGAAGAAAAAAAAGTNAACTTAAACACTTAAAACATATAAATTAGTATGGCCTACCATACTAAACCGTCACAAAATTTGAAGAAAAAAAAGTCTTTTAATTGTTTTCCGTGATACGACACAAAAATATTAATATTTCATGTGGGGATATCTTACAAAATGGTAGAGAAATTATTCTTTGCATAGATAGTTTTTATGCATATGCGTGATGGGTTGTGAAATTTTCCCTTACATAGTTTCAACCATCAAGAATGATCGCCAAAAATTACCATACCTGNATGCGTGATGGGTTGTGAAATTTTCCCTTACATAGTTTCAACCATCAAGAATGATCGCCAAAAATTACCATACCTGGTGATGAAATGGGGCCCTTATCGGAGCAGCGAGGGTCACATCTATCTGCCGAGCAGGTCTGACAAGAACTGTTACAAGGGGACGGGTTGTGGTGTGGCGATCCCCCCCTCTCTCATAGCTCTCTTTCGCCCGCTGCAGCAGACGACTTTCGGCCACCAGGGTGTGGTGGCGGTTTGAACTAACCAATTAAAAGTGATCGAATGAACAAGTGCTTCTAGAATCCAGGAATTTAGTAAAAACGATTTTTTTAGGGATTTGGAAGACAGAAAGAACCTGAATTTGGGGACAGACACTATGGGGTTGGAGTGACGTAAGAAGGAAGAAAGATATGTATTTTAATATTTTTGTGCTTCAAATTTATTTTAACAGAGGGTTAGAGAAAATTGTTAAAACAAATGTTACACATATTTTAAAAATTTAAAGTTGTGTGTGATAATATTGTTGGTTAAAGATAATAGTTTTTGTAGCATCTCTAAAATATATGAAAATATGATAAACCAATTATTCTTGTGGTTTTCATTTATACACCACTCTTACTTAGGGTTGCTTAACCACCTCTTAAGGTTGTTTATCTCTGCTTGAAGTAAAAATGATAAATTATCAATTTAAACAAAAACCAAAACCTAAAATGCAGGAAGGGCGTGTATCACCTGTCTCATGCTTCGGAGGATGTCCGTTGGAATTGATACTGTCAACATACAAAGTTAAAATTACATTTGTTTTATAGTTTCGTAAATAAAAACTTCTGATCACAAATTTTTATATTGCAACCATTTTGAAAATATGTGACTGACCCTCTCAAAGGTTATCAAATTACATGGCCTGCTCTAGTGCTACTTGTTTGTCTAATTTTGTAGAAAAAGTTTTTTATCGGAAATACGGCTTAATTTTAATTTTTGATGTGATATTGTTTTACAAAGTGGTGGACAAAATTTATTTTGTGTTGACGCATTTGATGGATATAATATGTACAACCAGTATACAAAGTTTCATTGTAATAACAAACATGGTTTCGATGATACAAAATACAAACCTAAAATACTTCATGGCTGCCATTTTAAAAACAAGTATCTGGCATTTCTATAACATATCAGTCAACATATCCTACCACAGTACTACATGTTCGCCAAATTTGGTAGCGATCGATCAATTGTTTCCCGGTATATTACACAAAAACTTTATAAATTCCTGTAAGGCTATCTTACAAAGACTAAAGCGGCTTTCGTTTGGCTTGCGTGTAATATATACTGTCAGCGTACAAAATTTGGTTGGTATTGGTTAAATTGTATGTTAGATATACTAAATAAATATAAATATTTCTATGACCATTTTAAAAATCAGTAGCTTTTTAAGTTCAATTACTTATTGTAATTAACCTATCATCGTATTGCATAACTGCCAAACGTGGGAAAAACGGTTTTTGTAGTTTTCGATGTATAACGTAGAAACTTTATTCCCTCATGTAGCGCTATCTTCCAAAACGGCTGACCAACATTAATATTCACCTCTGAATTCAATGCTTACAAACTTCTCTGTCAGCATACAAAATTTGGTCATAATCGGTTGAATGGTTTCCGAGATATTACATATCCTAGATTTTAACAGGGCTTCCATTTTGAAGGTAAGTGCTTAGCGTCGTCAAAATATATAAAAGCCAGATCTCCTTACTTAGAACTACTTGTGTACCGAGTTTGGTTAAACTCGGTTCTTGCGTTCAAAAGTGTGGGACATAAACACGCACAGACTCACATGAATACACACAGCACAGACAGGAAAGTGATATCATGAGCCTTTCTTTCCTTAGGAAAGTAGGCTAAAAACGAGAGCAATCAAATAACAGCAGTACGATAAACAATCGTTATTACTCGCCTCAGTCCGTCAATTTTAAAGATAAGCGTTAAAAAAAAACCTTCTCTTCAATAATTTTTTATAAGTTCCCTACAACAGAAATATTTCCATAGCATGTGAAGCCAGTTTGCAGGAAATGTTTAAAATTTATGTTTCACAATAAAAGATCATGCTGCCTATCCATATTCAAAATATACGCTCTTTAGAATGTTCNGAAATGTTTAAAATTTATGTTTCACAATAAAAGATCATGCTGCCTATCCATATTCAAAATATACGCTCTTTAGAATGTTCTTCTAAAAAAATTTGTGAAGAATACATTTTGTTTGAAACACCTATCTTTAAAATTAACGAACTGAGGCGAAATTTCCTTAACATTCGAACTCCTACTAAATTTCGCAGCTGCCAAACGGTAGGCAGTGCCCTTAAGGGCGGCGTCACTCCAGGATTTTCGGATGTGGGCGTCATGCCGGATGATGCCACTGGCTGGCGGGTTTTCTCGGAGATCTCCCTTTTTCGCTGCCCTTGCATTCAGCCGCAGCTTCATACTCACCTCACTTCACTCTCGTCGGCACTCAAAACCTGTCTCCTTTCCACGCCACTCAGCATGTCAAAACTGTTATGCATTTTGCATTCTGTTCTTTACATTTTTTTTCCTTCAAAAAATTTAACAAAGAAATTGTAACTACTGTGTGAAAAAAAAAAAGATTTATCATACTTAAACAATCATAAGTTTTTGTTTAATTTTTGCAACTAATTTGAGTATAAAATGAAAATGTAACGACGTTATAATAATACATTTGTAAAGTAAATTTGATGAAAAAGTATTCTGAAATAATTTTACTACTCAGAATATATAATTTTGTGTAAACGAGGGGATGATAGTTCGGTCGCACCTAGCCGTGCCCCTTTAAGATTTGGCGTCACACCTTTTTCATTAACTCTTCGTTTTCGCGTCGTTGTTTCGGATTCACAGTAATACCTGACACTCTAAAATTACACAACATTTACACTTTACGCGTTGTTTGATATTTTTGAGCATAATTTTTATTGTGTCTCTTATACTTGTAAGAAGTCAGGAAAATAGTTATTTTTTATCAATAGGTCTTGCAAGCAGGAAATAACACACTNCTCTCTTATACTTGTAAGAAGTCAGGAAAATAGTTATTTTTTATCAATAGGTCTTGCAAGCAGGAAATAACACACTGTGAAAATTAAATAAAAACGTGTAAAACAAATAGTAAATAGCAAATTTCCTGTTATCAAACGTTTCCAGTAATACATCTTGAACTGAAATTGTGACACAAAAACCAAGATTTCTGCATAGTAGGTGCAGCCGAGCCTTACGAGTATGCTTTGTGCTCGTCATGATCGTGTAGCGGGTAAGTATCATCGCGGTGTGCAGGCGGTCGACCCTTATCCCGGAGCATCGCCGGCTCTCAATTCCTGGATACGTGCAGTAATCCCTAGGGAACAAGCAGCGAGGACGGCGGCAGCTCTGAAATTTTAACAAGGGGTTGGTGGCAGGAATGATGGCCAGGGTTAGCGCGAGGGAGGCTGGCCGGCGATTTGCGTCTCCTCGCACGACGGCTCCGATCTTACGGCGCTCAGGTCAAACCTTCCCCTAAACCGACACTGAACGAGAGCAATGAATTCCTCTCTCGAGATTCCAGTACACAGAAGATACAGGATGTTTCCTTCACGTGGGGAAGGGGGAAAGTAACTTTCCTGTAATTTCATTTTGGGGATGGAAAGGGAAGGAGAAAATAACCCGAATTTGCAACTTATAACACGGCAATACAAGTAAAGTAGCTTGACTCATCCGAGACCCTGACTAATTTGTAGATGTAGAACTTTATAAAAGTTATTGTTTTGAAACTTTCCACGCTCTTTGTGAAATTCAAATTTTATACAAATTTCAGAACAATTTTTAAAATAAAATCTATATTATATAGTGTTAAAAAAACTCACTACGTAATAATCAAACACGAGAAAAGGAATTAATAGTGTTCAAAGTCTCCGTTGAATTAAAAAAAATAACTCATATTTTCCTTAGGTGTGGCTGAATGAGAGCTTACGCCTTAAATAATATTGTGGGAGAGTTTCAAAGAAACTACGCTTTTCCAAGTACACAAATAGGCTATAAATACGTCTGAGAGTGTGTATTTATTTGTGTTATATTTCACATTGCATAGTTATACAGACAAAAGGTAAAAAATTACCGGGCAACCTGTCCTTGTGGACTTCAAACAACGTGGCACAGATTTAGCTGTTGGAATTCTGGGTCATGTCGACAGCTAGCCTAGAAGCTTCACGGGTTTGAGGTTCTCCTTAGCAACAACGGACTTTCAAGGACGAATATGATTAAATAATATTTTCCTATTATGCTAGCTTTTAAAAATTGCTGGTCATACAACCAACAAGTGTTATCGAAGTTTGAAACAAAACGATAGCTAAATATTTAATGAAAATAATTGTCTTCCCCCTAAATGTTTCTACACTTGCTTCCGAGATATAGAAAATAAAGTTTACCTTTATATTTTTTGCGCTGAATATAAGAGTTTTACTATTACTCTGCCGGATTATCTTTGAAGGAGAGGTTCAAGATAACCCGTCATATTCTATGTACTTTATTTATAGCATTACAGTTTATTCAGAACGCTGTAATTCACGAGTTTCGATTTTGAGAAGGTAGGAAGCGTAATAACAAACTACATGAGATAACTTCGTTCACGGCGGGAGAAACAATTTCCCTTCGAAGCGAGTTGAAAAAAAGGAAAACTGATAACATAACAGTGGTAGTCTCTTTTATGTGTATTTGAAAACTAAAGTTTTTATGGTGGAAAGTACTCTCTTTCCTTATACTCTATAAGAGAAACCGTCTTAGTAATATTACCTTCTTTATATTTTATTGTTCCCCGTTTTAGGAGGCTTTAGTTTCTCACTTTCTCTCCTTGTAGGAGTTTGTACTTCACGGAATCTGTTTTTCTAAGTTTTCCCCGTGTTTTACAGTAATTGAGCTTGAAAGCCTTTGCCAATACGAAAGTAACTCCTTATACAAGCATTGGTATCTGCGGCGAGTATGAGAAAGTCATATCTGAAGCACTTGCTTGTATTAAAAATTCGACAATCTCTGCAGAGCTATATTCGAGCAGATTATGAAAAATGTATTCGATTTATTTTTAAACACCGAACCAAAAAGTACCAATTCATGGAGGTATAACTAATTACTTAAATTAATAAATTATTAATTTTGTGGCATAAACACTGGCGTGTATTTAAGTTATTGTATATATATATATATATATATATATATATATCCCTTCAATTCAAACAAAAATTTCGGTTTTACGATAAACGAAATAAAATTTTCAGGGAATTAGTCACGTGTAAAAGTGAGTTTGTAGTTTCCTCTACAAGCTCTTAGAAACGTAGAAATTCTGAATTTACTGGAATCCATTCATGGGAAAACTGGGTGGACAAAACCCACCATCCACTAACAGTAGTTACTTTAGTCCGCATCTGAAGTATATAGAAATTAACATCAGTTTGAGGCGTTGATATTTATGTAATTATAACTTCTAGGATCACGGAAGAGGCTAATGACACTGGTTTCGTATTGTTCTACGTAAAATTCAAAGGTATCGAAACACACACACTAGACTTACATACATGTCAAAAATATTTCACCACCGAAATGTCTGAGTTCCTATAGGTTGCTCACGGCCCAGGAGAAAGTATGGAATGAAAATACACACTGACTGTACAGAATACCTTTCCAGACTTGACGAGTGTATTTTTGTAATGTGTTTACTACCCCAGCAAATGTCCTTGCAACCAAGTACAGGAGGTGCCAAACTCTTTTTGATATATGTAAAACTACCTTAGCAGTAGTTTTGAGAGCAGTAGATTTACGAAAAATATAATTTTTTTTTCTGTTTCCAACGAGGCCGTCTGTAATCTGCCGTTACTTTAGTGTCACTCTATGAAATTATTCGCAAATTTTTAACCTCAGTATATACGTACACTAAAAACGTCTACCGGTACAGTTATTTTCCCATAAATTCATGATAGCGTTCCTACACTTTCTCAAGAAGGAGTCAAATAAGTATGTAAGTTCCCACCTTTGTAACGGAATAAAGCTAAACATTTCTATAACTGTAGCCCCATATGTGGTATTGCTTCTATACAAAGTATAAGTAATAAAATATTCCATTGTAGGTTAGTAAGTTTATCCGACATTTTTTTAAATTTTTTTTTTTTACAGTTTTACATCTTGATGAGCATGGCTGAAATGTCGGTGTTCATGGGATCAATTTTATTTGTAAAATTCTCTTGTTGAGGAATTCTGAAGTATAAAACATACCCAGAGTGCAACTCCATTGCTTACTCTATTTAGAAATGTAAGGACGAAATATTGCACAGTTACTGGCCACACGACTGCAAGACGACGCGCATATGNCTTACTCTATTTAGAAATGTAAGGACGAAATATTGCACAGTTACTGGCCACACGACTGCAAGACGACGCGCATATGTGCATTGCCTCACGCGTCATCCATGTGCTGCTGTACACTAGTGCCACGAATTAACTAATTAATAAACCCTATTCCCCGTAACCTTTAGTCTTCCGGGATTGCTATTGTAATATGATTTTACGTTGCAAGATCTAATCATATTCCTCATGTCAAACACAGTTATCATGAACAATTTTACTCACGTACTAAACAACTTGCAGGTATTTTAAATACATTGCAGTTATACTTTCTTTTCAACAAAATATAACCAAATAAATGAAACTATGCTTGGTAACTNATACAAAGTATAAGTAATAAAATATTCCATTGTAGGTTAGTAAGTTTATCCGACATTTTTTTAAATTTTTTTTTTTGTTACATTTTTACATGTTGATGAGCATGGCTGAAATGTCGGTGTTCATGGGATCAATTTTATTTGTAAAATTCTCTTGTTGAGGAATTCTGAAGTATAAAACATACCCAGAGTGCAACTCCATTGCTTACTCTATTTAGAAATGTAAGGACGAAATATTGCACAGTTACTGGCCACACGACTGCAAGACGACGCGCATATGTGCATTGCCTCACGCGTCATCCATGTGCTGCTGTACACTAGTGCCACGAATTAACTAATTAATAAACCCTATTCCCCGTAACCTTTAGTCTTCCGGGATTGCTATTGTAATATGATTTTACGTTGCAAGATCTAATCATATTCCTCATGTCAAACACAGTTATCATGAACAATTTTACTCACGTACTAAACAACTTGCAGGTATTTTAAATACATTGCAGTTATACTTTCTTTTCAACAAAATATAACCAAATAAATGAAACTATGCTTGGTAACTCCCGTGGGAGGTACTTTCATGGTAGCTACCACTATACTAGGGTATATATAATTATTTATTCGGTTTCCACAAACCCCGCAGCACACCCCAGTTAAAACGTAGAGTNGTATTTTAAATACATTGCAGTTATACTTTCTTTTCAACAAAATATAACCAAATAAATGAAACTATGCTTGGTAACTACCGTGGGAGGTACTTTCATGGTAGCTACTACTATACTAGGGTATATATAATTATTTATTCGGTTTCCACAAACCCCGCAGCACACCCCAGTTAAAACGTAGAGTNTACTATACTAGGGTATATATAATTATTTATTCGGTTTCCACAAACCCCGCAGCACACCCCAGTTAAAACGTAGAGTGAATACGGAGTAGAGCGATCTCGCTCTCTGCGCAGAACCAAAATCCGTGTCTCAACATTGAACTGCTCTTCTTCCAACACGGCTATCATAAACTACGTGGATATTATTTAAGGTTAGAACACTGATTATGTGAACAAGCACTTTGAGAAGTCTGTATATTTCCTTTGGCCAATTTTTAATGCAATTAGATTGAAATAAAATTTGGTAAAATTATTTTATTTATTTATAAAAACCGCTTTTTTAAAACTAAGAAATACAAACACGTTCATCAGTGTTGAACATGTGACTTTGACAATTGTGTTGGTTTGGGGTTGGTGATTGTTAGGTTCATGCGCAGAAGACGAATAATCTCTCTACGTCATCTTTAGTCTGCGGGTTTAAACAAACATAAGGTGGGCCATCAGTCAGCTTGGCAGAGTCCTCATCGGCCGTGCTCACTGAGACATCGCCCTCGTCTGCCGATGACGTCGGACAGCATACATTTTGCGCCTGGCTCCATGGCTGACTACAATTACGAGACCATGGTTGGTAGCCACAAAGTTCGGGGTCAGTATAGTCATAAATGTCCCACCGTTTTATCCTACTTGAGCGTCAAACCGTGCAACTTTGAAACTACATTTTTTACTTTCAATATTAAGGGGGCCGCCTACCTGGCACTTAAGTGGGTTGCAGGTTTTTTTTAAATAACGCGTGTTTTGAAGAAACTATTAAACGTGTATCACTATTTTTACTTACGAAAATAACGCATACCACATAGNGCGTTGCAGGTTTTTTTTAAAATAACGCGTGTTTTGAAGAAACTATTAAACGTGTATCACTATTTTTACCTACGAAAATAACGCATACCACATAGGAAGACATTTGGGCTCTTTATAATATCTGACATGCTATAAATATTATTTTTGAGCCCTTAAACGACGTCATAGATCACTTCGTCACACTGCCGTTTCTTAAAACACACTGCTGGATAAAAACGAAACATCGATAGGAGCCTGAATTAAACCTTGCTACAGGCATTCCACCAGTAACAATGTTAGAGTCACCACGTACAGTACCACAGGTACACTGCGCGCCAGTTCAGAGCCTTGCGCTTAGCAGCGATGACGCATTTGATGTGCGTGGCAGTGCCACCCTTATCGCTCCCGCGCTTGTGAGCCTGAAACGCTGAAACATCTGCGGGCCAGCGGATGCTTTAGACATTTCAATCACAGACAATCATACTATGTGAGGCGTCGTAACTTNATGCGTCGTAACATGCAGAATTGTGTTCGGAACTGAACAAGTATCAGTAAATGTTGTCAGAACTCACGACCAATAATATTACGGGTGGAAATTTGGGCTTCTGTTAACGACGAGGTCTATAGATCCGACGAGGGTAGATCGCGGAGAAAACCTGTCCCCCTGCGGCATCGTCCAGCACGATTCCCACGGCGGAAACCCGGGAGCGACCCCTCTGGGAATGGAACCCGGTTCGACTTGGTCGGAAGGCGATCGTTCTAGCCTCTAAACCCCCGCGGCCCCCAAAATTGAAATACATTTGTGTCTGAATTTATTGACAGCAGACGTTTATAAGACTGCAGAATGCAATGTGAGTAACGGTTAATGTCTCCTACTATGGGAGGGACCTACTTCATTGTACGTGCCTCTCTGCTGTGTGTAGTGTTCGCCCTTCAATCCGCAGACCGTCACGACTTGGAGGGTCAATGAACACGTTCTGCCAACTAGGCCTGCCCAAGCCGCAGCTGTGGAGGAGAGCTGCAGGTACTGTAGGGCAAGGATAAGGACTTAGCTGCGTGCCCGCGGCAGGTCGTGCTGCCTGGACCACTGCCTCACGTGCTCCAGACTCCTGCTTGAGGCGACGTCATCTCCTCCGCGAGGCCAACCAGCTCTTATCACGTACATCCCTGATATTACCCTCTCTCGCATTCCCTCCTCGCTTACTTCTGTAATCCATTCACGGTTACTTACAACTTTTCTGGAGCCCTACTGAAGTTCTACTTCCAGGATATTCCTCCGCCTCATGCAAACAAAGCTTAATCGTGTCTAAAAAATTGCACCAAAGGGACAACGCACCGCATTAATGCGCACTGAGTGTTATAATATTTCGTATAAGAACTATTTCATACTAGGCATTAACCAACACACCTAATTTATCTCTCATGTTTTCATATTATTTAAAAATGATTTATATACTAAATATATAATATAAGTAAAATATCAATTTAACCGAAATATTTACTGTTATGTTAATACAAATATAAAAAGCTTGTCTTACAAGGTCTATTTAGAAAAAAACCAAACGCGTCATGCATGGGGTGCCTTTTCATAGGTTTTATTTAAAAATTGTGAAGAAGCCACGAATAGACTACAGTCTTTCTCTCATCCCGTCCCAACCAGGTCAACTCCTAGTGTCTCACACACATAATATTTATATAAATATCTATTTATTTTATTTATGACATTTTGTAACGTTTTTTTCATTTAAAAAAAGGGAACTTTCATTTACATATATAACTGAATGATTAAATTTTGGACACAACGATTACCCCAGCACATGGGTAGAAAATATGTACAACTAAAAAAAAAATTGCCCTTTAATTTTTGTGCATTTAAAATATTGTGAAAACTCTATTTTACAATTTGTATGGCTTCATATTCTGTGGTGAAGACAAAATTATTTTTAGTTAAAACACTAGTTTTTGTTTACTGGCCATAAATTAACCACTATTTCTGCCTGTATTGGTTAGCGAAAATTTATTCTGTACATACAACCTAAACTTATTCCCACAATACTTGTGTGCGAGACCTTTTGCAAATAGTTCCTCTGAATATATAATGTGCAAGTCCAGTGGAAGGCAGAATGTCTCCGCCGTTAGAAAAACGGCGGCGGTTGGTACACTCTCCGACAATAGAACCTCCAGTGTAACACCACAGACGCGAGGTCCCTGGGAAGGCTCAGTGTTTTGCTGTCCTTTGTCTTCAGCTACCTTTGACCTCGAGGACATGTTATCTTCAGTAGCTTCCTACCAGTCAGTCTTCTGTCTGCCACGGGCACGATCAGTGTTTATCTCACACCCATTTCCTTTACCAGCTTCGCAGTGGTCCCATGGGCCACACGTCTGTCTTAGTGTCAGCTTTACTGTCAATGTTATTTTTCCCTTTATCCGAGTTTTACAAACATTTCCCATTGAAAATGTGTAATAATGTCGCGTAATACTGGAACTTGGCCTATAATACTTAATGACCCGAATTTCCACTGAAAAGTGCAATCAGTTTTGGCTGGAATCGGAAGTGATGTATCTGATATAAACTGTTTCANGTGCAATCAGTTTTGGCTGGAATCGGAAGTGATGTATCTGATATAAACTGTTTCAATCAAGGGGATGGTGAGTGTAGAGGAGACTGGGTACGGTTGCAACAGGGTACGGTTATAACATTTCGAATATTCGCAAAACTATCCACGGAATAANTAGAGGAGACTGGGTACGGTTGCAACAGGGTACGGTTATAACATTTCGAATATTCGCAAAACTATCCACGGAATAAATGAGGGGTACAAGGGGAAAGACACGCGGCTTGCCTGTACGGACCTGATAGGCAGTGTTGCGCCGCCCTTCGCGTGCTTTGTTCGCTTGTAGAGAGCTTTGTTCGCTTGTAGAGGGACCTATTGTGTTTTGTCACCCTAAAGTAAGTATTTTTGATCGATGTCTTTCTTGNATTTACTGGCTTCAGATTTTTTTAATTACGACGTTAACTTGAAAATGTTAAATTTTATAAAGTGATTAAAGAAGACTGTTTAAAATGTTACTAAAATTGTGCCATATTAACATTAAATAATGTAAAACTACTAACATGTGATTTATTAGTAATAAAACTGATTGAAATGCGTACATTGTGTATTATTTGTGTATGTTTCAACTGACCCCCGTCACTGTTACAACCGCCCTTGGCATGGGGTAGNTGCGTACATTGTGTATTATTTGTGTATGTTTCAACTGACCCCCGTCACTGTTACAACCGCCCTTGGCATGGGGTAGGTTGTAACAGCTGGCACACGTTTTCTGAAACGTCTCCTGTCTGGCAACTACTGCATCTAGGACTACCAGTTTAATATAATTTTGAAGACAAATGAGTACTCTTCTATGACAAGTGACTTATTTGTTGTTTACAGCCAGAATGGCACTGCTACGAGCAACCAAAGCAAAATTGTTACAACGGTACCCAGTATACCCTGTTCTCAGTGAATATAACAATTCGTGTGCATCTTGTGATTATGAAGATGAAGGCGAAAATAATGCCAGCACNCGTGTGCATCTTGTGATTATGAAGATGAAGGCGAAAATAATGCCAGCACATGTGATCCTATAGGATAGCGAAAGTGACAATTCAGGTAGGCCTAAAAATTACTATTATTGTATAAATAGGTTCAAATTATCTGTGGCTCAGCCTACTAGAAATATCAGAACCCCAGNGTGGCTCAGCCTACTAGAAATATCAGAAATAACAGAACATTTAATAAATTGAATGTTTCATAATTGCGCGTTGATCTCAGGCGGAAAACATGCATGTAACCAAGCTATGTATGGTCGGTAATTTTTAGTGATGACATGGTGAATATTATTTTTAGATGGACAAACACAAAAATTAATGCTATAAGGCAAAGATATGCCTACCCTGACAAAGGAGACATAAGGCCTTGAACAGTCAATGAAATGAAGAATTTCCTTGGATTATTGATGTGTAGCGCTATCTTCAAATCAAATAATGAGGACATGTGTTCTCTTTTGGCCACATATGGTACAGACCGGGACATTTTTCGAATAACGATGTCAAGAGCAAGATTTGCAATTATTTTGACTTGCTTGAGTTTTGATAACACAAATGACAGAGAAGTGCGTGCAGCTTCTTACCCAGCGGTTGTTATATAAGAAAGTTTGCACAAATTTGCTGAAATCTGAAAATTGTTATTTTTTGGATGGAAATGCTTCATCTTATGAAATGCTTATTCCCTTCAGAGGCTAACGTAAGTTAAAAATGTAAACACCTCTCAACCCTACAAAATATTACCTAAAAGCTCAAATTCTAGCAGACTCCAAAAATACTTTGTTTACAATGTGTACTTGTATTGAGGTAAGGGAATTGAAGAGCGAAATTTTTCCATTATTACTCAGGCAGTAGTTAAACTTTGCAAACCGATAGTAAAGAGTAACCGAAATATCACTTGCGATAACTGGTATACTTCTATTGAACGTTCTGAAGAGTTCAGGAAAAAGGGACGGACTTTGGTTGGTACAATAAGAAAGAATAGAAAAGAGATTCTAAATGAATTACTTCCATCACGTAAAAGAACCACTGGAAGAAATTTGTATGCTTTTTCCAAGAATACAACATTACTCCCGCATGTGCCAGAAAAATTGAAGGCTGTACTCCTGAATTCCACAATGCATCACACTGCAGAAGTTGACCTCGGAACAAACAAACCTGAAATAATAGCCTACTAAAACAAAACAAAAGGTTTTGTTGACACAGTCGAAGGAAAGTGTTACAATTACTGCTCAAGTCGACGAACCAGGCATTGGCCTATGGTGTTATTTTTCCGCCTCATAGATATGAGTGCTCTCAATACATTTATTGTTTACCATTCATTACGCTAGATTGCCAAGATAGCTCCGAATGTCTACAGCGCGAGTTCTAGGAACGTACACGAAACCAAATGAAGAAGCAGGAAATGAAGATAAACTGTCAAGAGACCAAAGAAAAACATGCTAGCTATGTCCAGCTAAGAATAAAAGGAAGACAGCTTACTTGTGCAGCAGTTGCAAATCACTTATTTGCTTGGAATGCTCCAAGAATATGTGTCGTGAATGTGTGAATTATTTGCTGAAATTAAGCAAGAAAGAGGACAGCCAGTTTATTTATTTTCATGAATTTCACAAAATATGACATACACCCTAAAATGAGCTAAATGTGACAGTAGAGTAATAAATTTATACACATTTTGTTTACAGGCTTTTGACTTATTTTATAATTTTCAGAAATAAAATGTAAAATTTTGGTTAAAATATATGTGATAACATAAAATTCTTTATACAAAAATCAAAATACCTTTTTTTAAACATTGTAATGTAATTATTAATGAGCGAACTTAATATTCCAACAATTGAAAACAAATATTTAACGAGATTTTATATTATTTATTCAATATAATTTGTGCGATCCGTAAGAACTCACGTTTGTGGAGCACTCTCTGATAATAGAACGTCTAGTGCGACATTAAGCTGTTTGCACTTTTGTCACGTAGAAATTCTGACGAGCTTACTTCCTTCGAAAGTGTAATTCTTAACGAAGACCTGGGACCGTAGTGGAATGCCTGATTGGCTGGATGGAAGTTTCCTGAACGAAAGCTCGGGGAGGAGCTAGCATACGCCATCGACCGTGCTGTGGGCTGGGAAAGTCGCTAGTCAATTGAATATATAACAATTTGCAGTCGATGGAACCCGAGCACGGGGTAACTCGGTTTGGCTGCCTCGTTTCCATGGCAACGATCGTCACGTCAACACTTTCAACTTACTTCTCCTGAGCTGCCCTCTCGCCTCCTTTCCCAGCAGCAATTTTTAGTTGGCCAACGCTGGCTCAACCTTTGCTCCAAGGTTGGTCTGACATCGGCAACTAAATCCTGGCTAAATATCAAAATTACACCTGGGTCTGCGTTGTCCCAACGTCGTGTTATTAGTCGGACGCCAGCCACTTCCCGGCCATTTTCCCCAACATTACACAACATTGGTAATGTGTTGACAATCTCAATAAACAACGTTTTTCCAACTTTGGTAAGTGATGTTTTAAATCAATTTTAAGAACTAACGACAAATGAGATAATTTTATACACATTCTGTAAATGTTTCTTTGCCACCTAGGATAACAGAGAATGCCTTCCATTTACCCTACCTTTTGAAAATCTTACGGGTTGGTGCGAACCCACACCACTCGAGTTACCAGTCCGATTTGCTATATACTACACCATTCTAACTTTGCGTGCGGGATGAAGAAATATGAAACTTGTCATATCATTACAGTTCACTATTCACTGGTATATTTTTCAAAGTATTAAAACGTCATATTTTACTACTTTTAAACTGCATTTTAACCACTATCAGAAGAGAAATAACTGATGTACTTAAGTCTATGCATTACACGCTTTCCAGTATCCAGCTTAGTTCTTTTGAAGACATTTGTTAAGTCAAAGCACGCAATGTAAAAAATTACGAGTATGTCGAGGAATTATCTTCTCTTCAACATACTATGTGTGAAACTATAATGAGAAGTGGTGCATATTAACATATGTTAGTTTTTATTCCAAAATAGTTAACGTAAAACCAACCATAACCCTGCATACCAAAATTCCAAACAAATTTCAAGTGATAAAAATTAATACTTTATTCCACCTTCATTTCCTTCCAAGTTCATACCTTACTTACATATGAGTTACCTCAAATTGTATAAAAACTAATTGAATCTTTTAATTGGAAAGAAGTAATTTATGGCATTACTTACTTATACTCTTAAATTTTCACTTGAAGAATAAGGCATGGTTTGTGTGTTAAGAAATAAAAGGTTTTAAGTATACATAAGATATTGCTATTTTATATAATCGCAAATATAGTGTTTTCCATTCTTGACGTAATGTTAGTTAAACGACATTGGACCAACTAAAGTTAATTATATTCTGGTTAGGAACAAAACGAGATTTTGTATGGGATTTTGGCATAGTGAANTTAAATTTTCACTTGAAGAATAAGGCATGGTTTGTGTGTTAAGAAATAAAAGGTTTTAAGTATACATAAGATATTGTTATTTTATATAATCGCAAATATAGTGTTTTCCATTCTTGACGTAATGTTGGTTAAACGATNTTTTAAGTATACATAAGATATTGCTATTTTATATAATCGCAAATATAGTGTTTTCCATTCTTGACGTAATGTTAGTTAAACGATATTGGACCAACTAAAGTTAATTATATTCTGGTTAGGAACAAAACGAGATTTTGTATGGGATTTTGGCATAGTGAAAATTCCCGCCGTATTGTGAGCTGGTATTCCAAAGAGGTCGTTTTTAAGCTGGCGGTAAATTGTGAAATTCTAAATATTTTTGTGTAAAAGTCGGTGTTTGGCTCGAATTGTGATCTATATTTGCCACCGCCAAACTTTAAAGCATTAACTGCATTCTGTAACTATTATTCACGTACTACATCGTTACTTCCAGGAGCAAACAGTAAAGACGCAACTGTGATTGATATTGGGCGTTAATAAGCCAGCTTAATTCAATGGGAAAACGTAAAGAATTTAAGTACAGCAAATGTATATTTTTCATCAAAAGGAACTTTGTACTTTTCTCCTTTCGCTTAAGGAAAGTGGGGAGAAAAGCCCAAAAATTATAGTTGCAGCCATTTTCAATACTATATTTTTTCAGTTCTTTCTGATATTTAAATGAAGTAATTTACGCAATTACTGCGTTTCACTAAATCCAATTTGCGATAAAAATTTATCACGTGGGCATATTTCGTCAAATTTCCACTCTAGTGCAAAGAGCTAAGTCTTATTTACATAGTTTCTAACACAGTACAGAATAGGAAGATTTTACACAAATTTATTTATTTCATGAAAATTGCTATTATGCCATTTACTTACACATATAACGAAAAAATCCGGTAGACATGCGACACCAATGCACTCTGGTGGCGAAAAATAGTAGTTGCCCAACTAAAAGCTTTGAGCTTCCAAACCTGAGCAAAATAACACGTTGTCCAATGCAACAATAAATACCAATTACCAACTGTTGTTTTCCCAACATTGACACAAAAAATAACTAATTAAATATATTTTTAAAAGTTCTCAGGTCTTAAAAATCTCTGTAGTTTATAAAATGTAAGGAATGGGAATTTTGAACAAATTTATATACAGCGAAAATAAATATACTTTGCTTTTAAATCTATTTATTTCCATTAATGGCATTATGATGGTTGTACAATATTGACTAAATAAAAGTTTAGTGTACATACCAAATGCCGACAGTATGTCATCCAAACAGAAACCAACACATGACCAACAAAGTTATTTTTAAATAAAATGTGGTTTGTGTGTTTTAAAAATTATAGATTTTAACAACCTACTGAACATATTTCTGAGAGAAAAGANCCAACACGTGACCAACAAAGTTATTTTTAAATAAAATGTGGTTTGTGTGTTTTAAAAATTATAGATTTTAACAACCTTCTGAACATATTTCTTAGTGAAAGGATCTCAGGTATTGGAAAACATTTCTTGTTTATAAAATACAAGAAAGGGACATTGTTGACATTTAAAACATTTGTTCCATAATTTGACATCACATGTGGGTTGCAGAACGTTAACCTAACATAAGTATACATAAAATTTACCAACAGTGTATTTACCTTACCTACTTGTTTTAAATAATTTTACATTTAAAAAATGTTAAATTTGCGATAAGTGTTGGCATTTTCTGATTTATTGGCATCATTGTCCGAAAGGCGCTAAGTGATCACGTAACATTTTCGTAGCAGGAAATTTTCGTTAGCATATTACGTTCAGCAAAAATTGTATTAATGTGTGTATAAACCAGTCCACATATGGCCAAAATTTCCAACCAAATGCCCACAGTTGTGTCAATGTAGGTTGCTAACAGGGTGAAGCGCCGTGGAAGGATTTCGCCGTACGCGAATACCTGAAACAATACATAAAGAACAGAATTGGTAATACTTGCTGCAGTTTGATGGGGCTAATTTTATAAACAATACATTTTTATGGCGGTAACTGTCGTATGGAGTAATAACTGATACGCTCAATACATTAACATAACCATCGAAAAATTACTCTATGTGTGACATGTTTATTTGTTTCCTAAATATGCCATGTGTCACAAGCGTTTTATATTTCTGTTAATATAGAAGTACCTTAGTGTTGGTAAAACTGAAATTTTATTTACGTATTTCCATAAGTTATACTTAAATAATAGTTGATATGAATAAAAGCAGCGAGCAAATAAGTGTGTTTGTAAGGTCTAGTAATATATAGTTCTTATGCAAAATATTATTACACTGAGGCCGCACGAATGCGGTGCGTTGTCCTTTTGGTGTAATTTTCAAGGCTCGGTTAAACTTTGTTTGCACGAGGTGAAGGANTTGCTAACAGGGTGAAGCGCCGTGGAAGGATTTCGCCGTACGCGAATACCTGAAACAATACATAAAGAACAGAATTTGAAATACTTGCTGCAGTTTGATGGGACTAATTTTATAAACAATACATTTTTATGGCGGTAACTGTCGTATGGAGTAATAACTGATACGCTCAATACATTAACATAACCATCGAAAAATTACTCTATGTGTGACATGTTTATTTCTTTCCTAAATATGCCATGAGTCACAAGCGTTTTATATTTCTGTTAATATAGAAGTACCTTAGTGTTGGTAAAACTGAAATTTTATTTACATATTTCCATAAGTTATACTTAAATAATAGTTGATATGAATAAAAGCAGCGAGCAAATAAGTGTGTTTGTAAGGTCTAGTAATATATAGTTCTTATGCAAAATATTATTACACTGAGGGAGCACGAATGCGGTGCGTTGTCCTTTTGGTGTAATTTTCAAGGCTCGGTTAAACTTTGTTTGCACGAGGTGAAGGANCGCACGAATGCGGTGCGTTGTCCTTTTGGTGTAATTTTCAAGGCTCGGTTAAACTTTGTTTGCACGAGGTGAAGGAATATCCTGGAAGTAGAACTTTAGCAGTGCTTCAAGAAAGTGTGAAGTAACCGTTAATGGACTAAATCAAATATTGCTATATGTAATGATTTTGTTAATAGAAATATGTAGGGGCGCGTGTTTTTCTAGAAAAGATTTCAAGAACAGTTGCACTCCAAAACACTTTAGTTGATATGCACTTTCGTGGTTGGATGATTTTAAACGCCACGTGCCTCAGGTGTGTGCCCCGCGAATCACGAACGTTCAATATCGGAGTACTTTATTCTGATTGGCCCAGTCAAATAAGAACGTGTTTTGTCACGTAGACGCACGACCAATAACCAAAGGAAGATGTGGTTGTTGACGTCGAATATTTATGCATGAGCATAAATATTTTTGCGAGAAATACAAGGCCTTTCAAATATGTAGTCAATTAAACAAACACCACTGAATTACATTAAGTTGTTAAAAATTTTAGTCTCGGTTTTACATTTTGGGAATTGTACAACGAGTACCATAGTGATATACTCCCGTTATGCGCTTTCAGTTCTTCACGTTCTCCTTTCGCTTGAATTTGGACCTGGGCGTTCCAGTAATCAAGTCAAATAAAAACTTAGTTCGTACTTGGATATAGCTTCGTTGGCACCACGTGAATTCAAAAGGATATAAGTTGTAATTCAATTAATTTAATTGAAATATGATGTAATTACCGTTTTCCGACAATTCTCAAAATNAAAAGGATATAAGTTGTAATTCAATTAATTTAATTGAAATATGATGTAATTACCGTTTTCCGACAATTCTCAAAATGGTTCCGAAATAATTCGCGTGTGTTTAGAACGCTATTGGTACAAGTTTTTCACAACAAAGGCTCTTATGGACTGTTCGCGGTTAATTTAGAAAATTCCCAAGTCCTTTATAGGATCTACTTTTCCCCTCAATCCGTATCCTTCCGCCCTACGTAAAATTAACATTGCCATGTACCTTATCACTTCATTGATGCGTCACCTAACTGAACCGGTGAAAATTTCAAGAAAGTTAATGTGNAAAAGGATATAAGTTGTAATTCAATTAATTTAATTGAAATATGATGTAATTACCGTTTTCCGACAATTCTCAAAATAGTTCCGAAATAATTCGCGTGTGTTTAGAACGCTATTGGTACAAGTTTTTCACAACAAAGGCTCTTATGGACTGTTCGCGGTTAATTTAGAAAATTCCCAAGTCCTTTATAGGATCTACTTTTCCCCTCAATCCGTATCCTTCCGTCCTACGTAAAATTAGCATTGCCATGT
Source organism: Clitarchus hookeri (assembly GCA_002778355.1). Classification (NCBI taxonomy): domain Eukaryota; kingdom Metazoa; phylum Arthropoda; class Insecta; order Phasmatodea; family Phasmatidae; genus Clitarchus; species Clitarchus hookeri. The sequence continues at coordinate 1,170,200 of NQII01000205.1, read as the reverse complement.
ACCTTATCACTTCATTGATGCGTCACCTAACTGAACCGGTGAAAATTTCAAGAAAGTTAATGTGCNCATTGCCATGTACCTTATCACTTCATTGATGCGTCACCTAACTGAACCGGTGAAAATTTCAAGAAAGTTAATGTGCATAAAATATGCACATTTATGCTCTTATGTGTATAAAATAAGAGTAACTTATACCAGTTGCCATACGTTTAAACATTAAGCCTCTGTCACACTGTCAAATTTTTTCGTAAAATTTTTTCCAATAAATTTCGTCAAACAACGTTGAACAGTTGTGACGTCATCGAAACGTCATAAACGCCACCGTATTTGTCTCAAAAAAGTTGGAAGGCTTCAGTTTCCATTAACATTTGAAGATTGAACCGGTTCTAAAATTTCTTTGATGTTTGACGGACTCAGCCAATCACAATCGTGCACAACAAAAATGGACGTCACGAAACTTTAAAATAACGAACAATTGCTGGATATGAAAAAGTTTATGATGATAATTAATGTATGTAGAAGCTGCCTGAGAATGAATGCTATATTAAGCGACGTTTGCACATAATACTAAGAACTCAGAGCTATTAAATTTCATTGTGCAGGAAAGATATTTGATAAATAAAATTTTAATTTAGTAAAGAAGCGTGTATATATCGCAGCATTCGTTACATTTATTCCAGTTAATGGACTGCATGAAAATACAACAGCAGTATTTCACTTTGAAAATAATTTCAAAATAAGAACTTACATTATATTCACCCAGTAAAAATATTTAACNCAACAGCAGTATTTCACTTTGAAAATAATTTCAAAATAAGAACTTACATTATATTCACCCAGTAAAAATATTTAACTGGAAAGGAAATTTTATGGCCTTATTTCGTCATAAAATTTTGTTGTCAAATTTATTTGAAGGCAAAAATTTGACAGTGTAACAGGGGTTCTACACTTGCGATACAACTTTAAGTATTAGAAAAATTTTCATTCATCTCTGCCAACTTAACTTTAAGTGCGCAGACCAGTGTGTACAAAAGTTTATTCCAAATGTGCTCTCATTCCTGTTAACAGCCTTTACCTAACTTCCTACTGTAAGTAGCGGGGTGTAGCGTAAGATATATTCTCGGGAGCACCTAACGGTAAAGATCGTTGTCCTTCCTAATTAGCTAAATCGAAAGCCAAAACGTTTCTTTCCCGAAAAAAATATGTAACATTTTTAAGAATAAAACTCCCGCCTACCTGGAACTGTTTTCATTGTTTGAGGCCAAGAAGCGCGGGAGCGATAAGGGTGGTACTCTCACACGCAGCAAGTGCTCCATCGCCGCTAAGCACAAGGTTCTGAACTGCCGTGCAGTGTTCTCGTCGCACTGCGTGTACCTATGGAACTTTCAGTGGTGACCCTATTATTATGGTGGTGGAAAGTCTGTAGAAATATTTAGTGCAGGGCACTTGAGTTGTATTTTGTGCGTGTATTTTGAAATGCAACAATATTAAAAAGCCATTATTAGCAACTTTGGAGTTCTCTGAAATGTCGTCTCTAATTTTNATTTTGTGCGTGTATTTTGAAATGCAACATTATTAAAAAGCCATTCTTAGCTACTTTGGAGTTCTCTGAAATGGCGTCTCTAATTTTGCGACGCTATCGTTCGCCGCGCAAGGTGTCACCATCGACTTTGACTCTGCGCGGTGGCTTGCTCTGTGCCCGGCTCGGATCCCCAACCCCCTGTTCGACATTTCCTTGATTTCCCCTCCTCACATGCGTCATCACTTTTTGTGATCGGGCAGTTTATTTAAGTCGTTGCACACGTTGCGCCCCTCCATTTCTACGCCCGGTCGTCGTCAGAACGAGTCCTTGAAGAGCTGCATGAGGTTTTAAACTGTCAAATTGGTCGTCCTTTGGACGTTTCGCCGTGATGCGGCGCCTTGCATTTTATTCTGTAGCCTGAGTTACCGAGATGTTTGAGCAATACAAAACGGTGTGTCGTGGACTACAAGTTGTGTGTTAATTGGGTATTTTGTAATTGTTTATTTATGTTTCGCGTGGCGTAGACGTGTTTTCCCGGGCATGCGGTAAGTTAGTGTTCTTTCAAAATTGTTGTCTCGGTCGCCAGCCTAAATTTGGTTTCGGTTTAACTAAAACCTAGCTTTGCTGTGTGTTTTCCGTTTTATTGTGTAGTGTGAAGTTTTGTTTGCTAACCAACAATTTTTCTAAATTTTCAATATGCTTCGTGCCCACGGCTCTCGCGTTGGGCGTAGTTAAATATTAATTGTGGTTGTTCATTAAATTTTATTCGCTGGAGCTTTGACTTGTTATTTGACTGCCTTCACCGAAATTTTACATTCTTTTATATGCATTGAATAGAATATTTTAAAGGTTTTTTTTACAAAGGAGGCTCTACTGGGCTCAGAAGGATGCCCTCCTTTATTTGTAACTGCTCTTATTCACACGTCTAGTCAAATTATATGCTTTAACTGAATCTGTCAATTATGACTTTTAAATCACCGTAATACTTTGGCAATTTGCATTTGATATTGTTTAATATAATACATAATTAACAGAGCAATTTATTGATTTTCATAACATTTTGTAATACGTTTTGTCAACTTTTAAATGTTTTGTGTGGATCTGGAAGGAAATAGTATTTTAGATTACAGCTTTAATAATTGCCAAGATGTTTGTAAAAAATTTTAAGGTGCGGTCTGTCATCAGGTACATTTAATTGGCAAGTATAAACGTCTATTGAATTTTTTGTGTATTATTATTTGTGCTTCGGCACAATTAGAGTGTCGTTTTGATAGAACTCAACAGTCTCGTCTGAAGTTTGTGTTATTTTTTGAGATCAGCATATTGGACGAACGTTTAATAGTTTCAATGAAAAACGTCGTATTTCAAACACAACACACTAATGCAGTTCAAGCACCAGGTAAACAGGTCCCTTAAAAAGCTCAAAATTAAAGAATTTGTACACATTGTTATTTGCGACTCTAACAGCGCAGATGCATGCATTATCAGTACATATAATAAATAAAGGTCTTTCTGTTGTATACTGTAAATAAATATATTGTATTCGTGGTTTCTTCACACTTTTTTAGTCAAACATTAAAAATCAGTCCATGTATGACATTCTTTGTAGTTTCCTAAATATGTTATGTTTCTCAAGCGTTTTATATTCGTGTTAACCCAAAAATGTCTTATTTAACATAAAAATAGTTTTTTTTATTAAATTTGTTATTTACTTGTATATTAGTAAATTATAATATTTCATTAATAATTTATACGAATAAAACATGGAGAAAATAGGTGTGCTCTTCGTAATATGTAGTTCTTATACAAAATATCACCACACTGTGCGCACGAATGCGGTGTGCTGTCCCTATTGTGTAATTTTCTAGAACTCGTTAAGCATTTTTCATGAGGTGGAGGAATATACTGAAAGTAGAACTTTACCAGGTCGTCAGAAAAGTTGTACGTAACCTGTGGTGAGTAAAAATAAATCATTTCACAATAAATCCTAAAGAATAACACTATGAATTTTGGCGATAAAATATAAAAATTCCATCTCTGAAGNAAATCATTTCACAATAAATCCTAAAGAATAACACTATGAATTTTGGCGATAAAATATAAAAATTCCATCTCTGAAGGCAATATCTTGCCTTAAACGTTTATGCGCGAGAAAAACACACAAATTTTCTTACAATGTTTAGGAATAACTAAAATTCCTGTGCAGGTTATACGAAGAAATTTCTGTATGGATGGATACACGGTGTACAGAGTAAATGAGAAAATTACACAGATTTATATAAAACCTGAAAATAAACAATTTCAATAAATGGAATTGTGTGTTTATAACAATGCACCTCCGTCCTTCCGGGGCGCTTCGCGAGTGTCTGCAAATTAGTTGAAATACAGAAAAGCAATACTCGTATGTTCACAACCTTACTCTCAATATCTGATTGCATACTGTAAACACAACAACAATGGCGATAATTTACTATCACCGGTGAAAGATATTTTATATTTTNATATCTGATTGCATACTGTAAACACAACAACAATGGCGATAATTTACTATCACCGGTGAAAGATATTTTATATTTTGGCAGAAAAATTCTTTTATGTGTAGCTTACAGCTTATTTAATCCGACACGGTAACATTGGAAAACAGTTATCGACGTTAGCTGTGGAAGTCTTAATTCTATCGCCATAGGAACGTGTCTTCTCTTCTTAAATATTTATGGTGCGAGGCAACCCCGAGATGATGCCGCATTATTGGTATACATCGCGTTTAAAGATTCATTCCTACATGGTAATTTTATTTCCTTCCTAAAGTGGCTTCAAAGTTTAATAATTCCCAGGGAGTAACGGGCGTGTTCTCGTCGCCTTCACTCCCAGAAGACATTTTAAGCCTCCTAAAAACCCGAAAATCTCTTCAAATAACATTTTCAAGCACTGGTATGAACGGTGACAGAAGACCGATTGAAAAACATGAAGTTTACGGCCTCACTATCCAAGTCCTTTTAGAGTTTTTTGATGTAAAAAGAAGGATACTTTATCTCAGAAATTAATTAATTTTTTTCCGGCCACATTAAGAATATAGTTATCAAAATGCTGGAAAACCTATGAAAAAAGCCGAAAAAAAGAAACACAAAAAGTGCAACACGAACTTTTATTTATCATAATCTGGTTATTTTAATGTAAACAATTGCGTCATTTTTCTGAAAATATTGATTAAAAAATATAACTCTTTTAAAGTAATCCACATTAAAATTAATGTGGAACAAGTTTTTGTCAAGTGTTCTCCTATAGGAGAAGGGAAAATTATTTTAGATTCATTTTAATTAATTAATTCCCATCTTTAACACTTTGGATCTGTAATATTTTTATTTCCATAGCAAAAAAATTGTTTTTATTATTATAAAATCGTTTTTATCATTACATAGTCAGTAGGTACTGGAGTAAAATCCTTTGTAGGAAATACGGAAGACTTTGTCAAGGAGGCAATTGTAAAACTGAGTAAAGAAATAGTTTTCTAGTTCAGAAAAGTACCAGCACCACTTACGTAGATTAATAAATCTTAAATATTCTTAAATAAAANGAAATAGTTTTCTAGTTCAGAAAAGTACCAGCACCACTTACGTAGATTAATAAATCTTAAATATTCTTAAATAAAAAATTATAAAATCGTACGTAGTATGTATTCTTGGATATTGTGAGAAGGTATTTATTCTAACGCAACTATTTTTTTGCGAATACACAGAATATATTTTATAAATCTGACATTATAGTGTTTATTCAAGGAAATCAAATAACATATGCTACAATGATACAGCCAGTAGAAACAAAATTAAGTAAACTCCTTACAGCATATATTGATGGTAGATATGCCTAGAAACACAGAACCCCACTTACACTGAGAGTTACTTGTATAATCAATGAAAAGAGAGTAAGTTTCATTTTGACGTGATTCGGAAAGGTGTGATTTCTCCGTTTCCAAATTTTACAGTGATAATTCCATGGCCTCAAAAAATACTTTGGACCAATTTTATTATGTAAAATTAGCGCACTCCAAATAGTATACATTTATAGTCCACTTACGGTTACTTCCAACTTCTCCAAAGCCCTGCTAAAGTTCTGTTTCCTGGATATTCCTCCACCTCATTGAAAGAAAGCTTAACTAAGTCTAGAAAATTGCACCAAAGGGACAACCCACCAAATTCGTTCGCACTCATTGAAATACAATTTTTCATACGATATGTATTTCTTACTAGACCAACACACCTATTTTCTCCCTGTTTTTGCTCATAATAATAATAAATTAAATATAGTTAATAGATCAAATATAAGTTCAAGTTNACCTATTTTCTCCCTGTTTTTGCTCATAATAATAATAAATTAAATATAGTTAATAGATCAAATATAAGTTCAAGTTAAAATTATCCAAAAATAAGATAATGTTATGTTCACGCCAGTGTAAAACGTTTGTGATACATGCAATATTTAGGAAGCAATCAGGTATGTTCTACATGGGGTGATTTTCAAAGGTTTTATTCAAAAAGTGTGAAGAAACGTCAACTATACTATAAAAGCTATTACATATAGCTGTTAATGTCTTTGTTGAGAAATAGTGTACAAAATATTGGTTCAAGCCTTACAAAAAAATGTTTCAGCAAGTAGATATAAAAAAAATTACACTAATGTGTCTCCTTGATAAAGACCTTAGCCACATATTTCCAACCGTTCTGATCCTTTAAACGTGCGTCCAATCTGCTAATATACGAAAAGAACACACACTTCAGACGAGGGTTGTTGAGTACTTTCAAGACGTCACGTGCTTTACAAACATGCATTTTGAGTACTCCAAGACGGTTAAAAACGGAATTTTCAAAGCGCCGCATCTCAAAATATACGCTCCGGATACTACTCAAATGCCTTGCACTTGACCTTCCTGCAGACTTTCCACCAATAAATAGTAGGATCGCCGCTGAAAGTTCCACAGATACACGCAGTGAGACGAGAACACTGCACGTCAGTTCAGAGCTTTGCGCTTAGCGGCGACGGTGCATTTGGAGCGCGTGGCAGTGTCGTCCTTATCGCTCCCGCGCTTCTCGACCTCAACGCGGAAGAAAGCTCCAGGTAGGCGGGAACCTTCAGGCGCCTGTCTACCTGATGATATTTCCCCTCTTCGAGGCACGAAAGCAAGGACAACGTCGTATTGCGCACAAGATGCACAGGGAGAAAAGTTTGCTCCAGCCAACAAAATATTTGTTTATTGCCACATATATGTTTTGTGGGCCCAAAAAAGTATTTAGTTGAGTAAACCAAACATGTAACGCAAAACAGAACTACATTTGTTTATCTAAAAAAATGCATGCTTGAATAAACAAAACCACTGTGTTGGGACAAATGAAATTGGACAGTAAACAAAATACTTAGTTGAATCAACTCTATGTATTTGTTTGGCCAATCAGTTGATCGCTTTCGTTCAAAAATAACGTTCGAAAGTTTGTTTGTATTTTTTGTGACAGTTAGGATAGTAACAGTGTTTGTTAGTGCATTAATTGAAGATTAATGACGGCATAAACATCCTACCGAAACCATTCAATGCACACATAACCAAACAAATCTTTAGTTTCGCAAACCAAATCTGGGTCTGGGACAACCAAATAAGAAGAACAAAACAATTTGTTTTCAACAATAGACTATTTTATTGGCCCTTTTGGTACAAACAAGTATTTAGTTGGCTGAAACAATCCTTTCACTGAGTGTGTTGCATCGCTACTACGCGCAAAGCTCCGAAATAGCGTGTAGGTTTTCCGTCGTGCAAAATTTACTATGGGACGTAAAAACCTTTACCCTGCAATTTTATTGATGTGAATTTGGTAAAAAGTTTGGTGCATGGCCGAATACTAGTTTCTGGAGTATTCATCCAGAATTTCTATCACAAGTGAAATTACTGTAGTATCAAAATTAGTTTATATATGTAAACCGCACATTATGTAGAANCCAGAATTTCTATCACAAGTGAAATTACTGTAGTATCAAAATTAGTTTATATATGTAAACCGCACATTATGTAGAATACGGCTAGTTTGGACAGGACTAGAAGCTCCACGTGTGAGCCCGATTAATTCGCTTCGTATAGCCTGCAATAACGAAGATTTGTGTGTGAGTAAGGAAAGGTACCTGGAATGTATAATTTTGAGTTCGGTTACTTAGATCACTATATCACTTATTGGGGCTTCATTTCAACACACCGAGGACTTGTTGCACTGGAACGTGCAAGTACGAACTCTCACTCCTAATAAAGGATGTCTTTAAATGCAGCTGAAAACAAACTGCACCGTCACAGAAGTACACTCTCTATCCTGCCTCGCCTCAAATTCTAAACGCTTGAAGAGAACCAGCGTATACAGGAAATCTGCNCAGAAGTACACTCTCTATCCTGCCTCGCCTCAAATTCTAAACGCTTGAAGAGAACCAGCGTATACAGGAAATCTGCCACCTTTGGAATCGTAAATGATGTGGGATGAGGGAGCGAGGAAGATGAGTGTCTCTTTATTTTTTTTTCTGAAAACATGCTCTACCAGAATGATGCAGCAAAGAAAAATTCTCCATCCGGTGAAGCTGTGTGTTGAGGAACTGNTCTGAAAACATGCTCTACCAGAATGATGCAGCAAAGAAAAATTCTCCATCCGGTGAAGCTGTGTGTTGAGGAACTGTGAGTAACATTGGCATTGGCGTATTTTTTCCTACGCAAACGCAGAGAACGAGTGCGATGCTCTCTCTGAGAGGAGTAGTTCCCTATGAAGGAGTTTTCTCACGGAATGAAATAAATAAGGTAATATTAAAAGAGGTTTTTTTAAATATCCACATACACGACTATCAGATTAAATTACAACGCTCATGAAAGAACTCAGTTTAAAATGTATGTATGTTTGGAAATGCCGATTCACAAAATTCTCTGTCTAGCTTAATTAACACATACTTTCAAAATCACATTGTTTTAGCTTTGAGGTGGTCCCACTAATAATGCTATAAATACATCGAATTATAACAAGCGAGATCCCATATTATGAGTTCAACTTCACGAATGTTTGTGTATTAAAAATAGCCTTCAGTCATTTTTTACGGCTATTTGCACTAAACAGGCGCCTCTGGTAAATAACAGCTAAAGAGTCACGAGGAAAATTAATATTTTCAGTCCATTGCACCATCAACCACAAAATAGTTTCGGTTCTAGGTTTTGTTGAAGAGCATTCGAGAGTAGTGAATAAACTCCAGCAATCAGTCTGATAGATATTAGTCCTACATTATGAGTTTCAGTAATTTGGTAGTTGTATTTGCTTCAGTGGCTTTGTGGCAAGCAATAGCATTGTAGCTTATGAGGCTATTTGTTCGTATACCAACAAAGTTATTAATTTTTTAGTCACGTTCGTAGCATTGAGTCGAATTAGTATAAAATAAGTCTACTTGATGTTACAGTTAGTAAAGGGTAAGCTCCAAAAAGTAAATTGAAGACCGTACAGGCCAATTCAGACCAACCGTACCTTCGCTGGAATCAGCACGGAGCGACGCTCAAGAGAAAGTTTGAAGTTTATTCCGAGACGGTCGAAAATTCGCTTCACACTCTTGCATGCTTTGCAATTGAGTGACTCGCTGGGCCTTGTATTCGAGAGACGCTGATAGCATAATACTTCACCCAATCACTTGCAGTACTTTCGCGGAGTCAGGGCGAATATAAAAACTCCCTTCTACAGCGCCTCGTACGTGACGAGGGTGCGTTACGCAGCGTGAAGCAGGCCAATTCAATTTCAACTTGTTCGATTGTTATTCACTGCTGCTCAGTCCCAAAATTTCCTTCCCAACTAGTTATAATACAATTTATTCACTTACACCATTATCAAGTTTTTACACCATTATAAAGTTCGTGCATAATTAATGGTGGTAATTAACATAACGTTGAGGTCATTCCCGGCGAAAGGATTTTCTTACCCTCAGTGCCATTTCTAACGGATACACCAGTAGAATAAAATAGCGGAGTCTGGGTCAATGGGTTTGGATGGAGGATTGAGAATGGTTGTGAGGTCACAGTGAGCAGCTGCCACATTGTCTGAAAATGTCCCGTTTTCCCCTCAAAATGCTCTGTTTTCCTTAAGCATTTATATTGTTATGGAAATTTTTTTTTGCTTGCTAACAAAAAAAAAAACAATCCGAACAAGTTCTAAAAAAGCAAAGTGTATTTGAGGCTCTTCTAAAAGTGCGCAAATCAACAAGGCGGATCCGAAGCTCTTTGATGTGTGAGCCAACATATCGTAAATACAGCAAGGCCGTCGAAAGGCTTGGAATCAAACCCTGCGGACTATGAGGACGGCGGCCATGTTTGAATACATTATGCACCACGACAGCCAAGTTGTATTTCCGTGATCTTGATCCCGAGTGACCTTCGGGTAACCTTAAAACTGAAAAATCGTGAAAAATCACAAAATATCGTAAAAATATAAAAAAAGTCTGGGGTTTTTTTATTGACCACAGAGGCCATCTTAGATTTTCACGACTCTAACGCTAAAAATCAAAATTTCGTAAAAATGTTTGCTAGAAATTGGAAAAAAGTTAAAAAAAAAATTAAACCAAAAATGCTAATATTAAAAAAAATATAACACTCAAAAAAATTACTCATATTGGAATTTTTTTTTACACGTTAAAAACCTATATGCAGGAGGACGTGGGTGCGATCCTCGTAATGAAGACGAGAAGCTCCCGTTCACAGCACAGCAATTAGCAGACGACTATCCCTCACCACTGTGCTTCATTCGTTATTTAGAAGACCCGCCCCCACAACTATCTCCTCCAAATAATCGTTGGCCTTACATTATACCCGAATTCCCCTTCACTCAGTCCTCTTCCACAATTACCTACTCGATATCCATCTACTACTATCACTAGCCTGCGCTAGTTATATAATGAAATTGTCACATTGCTCGCTCGTGATTGGCTGTAGGTCATGCGATGCTCGAACTCTACAGAGAAATAATGTGGCCAAAGTCATACCATGTTACAATTCTTCTTTTGTTGCAAGGAACGATATATTGTGCCCTCTTTCGCGATGTTCCTTTAGCATTCAGTCTGGTAAATCATATTTTACGTTCGATACTTCCTATACATTTCTCTGCGCATCGTCGGCCATGCTCGGAATTACACACGTTCTTCCGAGCATTTGTTCAAATGTCAAGTACCTGTGCGGACCAGCAAGCTATTGGAGTGTAGATATTGCGGTATGCAGCCGGCGATATCTATCAAATGCTACGTGTGCCCGGCTACATTGCAAAAGTCACGTAGCTGCTGATATTCCCATAATTAAACACAATCACACATCTTGCACAGCTAACAAACCTCAGCGGTGTCGCTACATGCCGGCGCCAAAATAAAGGTTGAAGTTATGGCAATGCTCTTAAATGCCTGCTTTATGATTACGATGCATGTAAGAGAACACTCTGTGGATCCAAATTAATTAGTTATCGTCCTATACAGGAGATTAAAGTGGGGAGTCAGTTCATTCACAGTTCAGTGTTCATTCCACTGTTCATTTCTACGAGTTAAATGGAGGAGAAAACAAACTCGAAGCAGCGTAGTTATTATCAAAGGTTACAGATTTGTTCTAACAATCTAAATTTATTATTGCTATAACTCCAAAAATTAATGTATTGAATATGTGTTCTTTCTTCATGATTAACTTCAGTTCTTCCTTCTTAATACTACAAACCTTCCATAGTCCCTAAACGCAAGTACAAAATATTAGAAACATAACACTGTCATGTCAGATATTCCATTCGCAAACCATTACAGTAAGACACTTGAAACTTGAAATGTACAATGCCAGCACAAGCTGAATCATCTCCATATAGGAAACTAAGGTTTGGACACTCCTATAACCAAAGTTGGCCACAATTTTCAATTCATTGGCGATAGGGCCATCAGATTCACATCGTTTTTAAGTAACACTTCAGACACTGAGATGATGCATTAGGCGAGAAGTGCTTTTGTATAAACAGCTTAGCATAAGCTCAGTATTTTTTGTTACATGTTATGCCAATCTACCATAACATTACCTATTCTGTCCAGTGAAAATGTTTCAACATATTTCATACTCACCATAGTCTGCATGACAAAATCACAGTTTTTTTACAAATATGCGAACAGACCAGCGTGAAATAGGTTACCAATCATCAAGGCCAATGCAGCCATGCTTGTCGGCATACATAAAAACATTCATAGAATACACATAGCAATATAAAAAGTTATTATTTTTTCTACACATAATTATTATACATAATGTTATGTGATAATTAAGTGTAAATATATGCATGCATACAGGTCATGGTAACTGCACATTTTCCAGTTATCTCTGATTCTTTTCCACGCGAAATGTGGGATTTCTAAGATTGCATATATACATAAACGTTTAAAATGTATGGCAGAAAGCCTTCTGTGAGCATAAGCAGGGCTCCTAACTAGAGCAGTACCAGGAATATTTCGCCAACTAGATGGAGCATTCACGATGTATTTTGTGAAGAAATTCAAGAGGGCAAGTTCATACAATAGATGAATGGTTTGTAGCAAGTTTCGTCAAGTGCTTCGCATACGAGAAACTTGCCACAGTGCATCGAAGATGTTGGTGAGTGCGTCGTCAGTGTGAACCTGATCAGATGGAACAATATCTAGGGTCGTGAGCGTGGTCGCGAGCATGCTGTGTTTATGGCGTGCTATTCAACATCCGCTTGTGAGGCCCCAGCCTTCGTCGAGTAATAGCTTGCCAAACCATATCGGTCGTGATATCTGACAGAAGTACAACGAACACCTCCAATGTCCAGTGGCCTTTGTCTTCAACAGAGACTAAGCCAAGGCCATCTGAATGTTTTTAGAATTATTATCCTTTCTGAGGTAATGAATTTATCTAAAGAATTTTGAAATATCTGTGTCCAGGGCGTTATTCATACCCTTCATGTGTGAAAGCCACGAAATTTACTAGAACAACACTGGCTGTGCTGAAATGTGAGTCATTACTGTGAAAACGGTGACCTACTTGTGCGAGGGTGTAGGGGAAGCGTAACTTTTCTCGGTGTACTTATGCACTTTATACAGAGAGTGTGAATAAAGTACCTTTGGATTGTTTTTATATGACGATCGAATCACTTGCGATGATATTATACCTACTTTGAATAATGACTCTTAAGCATAGCATTTCATGAAGAAAACGTGAAACTCCAGACTGGATGTGTGTCTGTATATAACATATGATGTTATAAGCAGTAGTAGAATATCTCTAGTTTTCTCTCCTTGTATTGAAGATGTTTCGTGCGTACGAAGGACTACGACTGCCCGCGATGAATAAGAAGCCAAGACAAAAACCTTCTTTCCTTATTTGCGAGGTTTCCGACAGCGCCGGTATTACGACAAGGTTAAAGCCTATGTTTACATGAGAATAGTGAAAGTTTGAATAATGTATCTCGTGTGGTACTGAACTGCGGTAACTGTTCCAGGTGGTTCGCGCGAAGTGACAACTTGGATATACACATAAAGCACTACACATATGATGTTCCTTCAGCTGAGAAGCAGCAGGTGTTGATGTCGCTGCCACCTGCGAATATGCTGCATACATTTTTCACAGAAGACCCACAGTAGGTTCGTGGGAAATATATACTTGCTAAACTGGCACATGGACCGGATGATCTTCCAAACTGCAATGTAGCACCAGTAGGCGTAAAGAGCGATGTCGCCAACGACACCACAGTTGCCAATAAAATGAAACTTAGTGCTGAAAAAAAGATATGCTGAAGACTATGATGAAGACAGTATTGGTACTGAAGACAATTGTGATTTTCTAGGTGCTCTGAGACATCTCCCCTTTTCCAAGTTTACTTCAACGAGTCAACATGGAGAATGCAGAATACTACAAGAATTTTGGCTAAATATTTCCCGAAGACCCGAATAAACTTATTAATAGACTCAGATTTTTAATAACTTTGCAATAAGGTGGATATTTATCGCACATTTAAGAGATATCTGCAATCAACAGTGAACTCGATAACAAGGGTTATGTCAAATGAGACCATTCGGTACTATTCAAGATATACAAGCATCTGAGTCATGCAAAGATAGATTGTATGAAATAAGTAGGACAATAAATATATGTACATGCAGTAGTGTTTGTTTAACTTATTGAACTTTTCGTTATGGTTTTACAAATGACTTCATAATTCAGTGCTGTATACAATGGGATGCAAGATTTCGTTTTAGAAAAACATTTCTACGANGGATGCAAGATTTCGTTTTAGAAAAACATTTCTACGAACGAATGTGTAAGGAGAATTATGTATCGATCCGAAGTACGATACCTTTCTGCTGTCGTATATAGTCGACTTAATATTGTTTGAGGTATGTTTGCTTTCTGAGAACTGTTTGTGGTCGGTTTTTGTGCCCTGATTTTGAGGTCTAATTTCTGAGCTATATATTTTGAGGTCTGACGTTATGAGATCTGATACTTGATGTCTGATTTTTGAGGTGATATTTGAGGTATTTTTATAGGTCTGGTTTTAAGGTCTAATTAGGATGTCTGAATTTTTATTTTGAGGCCTGGTCGGTTTGTATGGTTGGTCGGCCTGGTTCATCGGCCTTACTGATCAGCTGTCCTAGTCATTTAGTGTATACATTTGGTATAGTCGGCTTATCGATTGGTCTTGTCCGTTGGTCTTACCAGCTGATCTGTCTTGTTTGCTTATTTTGATTGTTGGTTGTTATAACCTGATGGTATGGTCGTTTGGTATGTTTGTATGGTTGGTTAGACTTATGGGTGGTCTGGACGACCTTGATATCGATTCGTGTAGATGATGGCCTTGGTGGTTGGTAACCTATCTGTATGTTTGTGGTCACTGTGATTTTGGACATGCTGACTATGTTGAGTATAAATATGATGAAACTTTTTCACTGANATGTATGTTTGTGGTCACTGTGATTTTGGACATGCTGACTATGTTGAGTATAAATATGATGAAACTTTTTCACTGAACTGCTAGGTTGGCAAAAATGTAACAGAAAATAAATTGACAGTATGTTAAGTGAACTATCTATGTAAAAGAACTTCTCGCCTAATGCAGCATCTCAGTTTCTGAAGTGTTACATANCAGTATGTTAAGTGAACTATCTATGTAAAAGAACTTCTCGCCTAATGCAGCATCTCAGTTTCTGAAGTGTTACATAAAATTACCTAACCATTTCCGAAATGGAATGTCCCATGCATCTAGCTCCAACTTCTATTCCGCGTTCAAAGTCTGTTATTTCCCGTCGTGCGGCCATAATCACGTCAGAAACCTTTTCACATGAATCGCTTGACTACAAATGAAAGCCCAACCAATGCACTGCCCATTTATACATTTTGTACGCGATACTACTGCCATCTGTATATTTACATATTGCTATCTCATGAATTTTGTCACCTCAGTGTATACTTTAATAGTTCACTAGTCCGAACAAGGTAATTGATATTTGAGCAGATTTTTTAATTTGGTGGGAAAATACTGTAAATATGTAATTACGAGCACGCAGTATATTAATACCCAGGTAAGTGAAATGGGAAAGTCAAACATAAACAATAACTCTCCAGACTGAACGCTAAAAAAACATCACGAAAGAGAGAGCAATGTCGTCGCTGATATGAGACAAATATCTGTGATGCTGTATGGTTTTGACACCATTATTATCACAAGATGTCGTGACATGATGTAACCTAGCGCCAATCACGAGTGAGCAATGTGACATTATTGTTATATCAAAAGCACATTCTAGTGGTAGTGGTGGGAGTCAAGCTATAAAAGGAAAATTGTAGACGAGGTGTGAGAAGGGATTTGGGTGTGACGTAAAGATAGTGAATCGTTGTCGGTGGGTAGTTTGGATATGAGTCCATCTTAATAATATACAATTAAATAGACGGGTGGGGGGCAGTCGTTTGCTGGTTGCCATACAGGGAAAGGGTGCGCCCCTCCATCTCTTCTTTATGGAAAGCAAACCCGCGTCGTCCAACATGCAAATCTAAAATAAAAAATTTTNTAAAAATTTTAAAAAAGGGTTTTATTTTTTTTATCTTATATATTTATTTCAAATTAATTCTCGCATTTTTACAATATTAATTTTTTTGTATTATTTTTTCCTTTATCCATATTGTTTAAGGGTTCTCTCAATTTTTTGGGTCATGTTCGTGCAATTATAAGATTGCGGCCCTGGCCAATAATAATAATTAACTTATATATTAACTGTAATTTTAACAAATATTTTGTGCGTCTTTTTGTAGTTCAAAGTTACTCGAAGGGCATCCAGGTCCAGGTCAATGTCACAGAAAACCAATGTGGCGGTCGTGGTTCATAACGTAAACAAGCATGGCGGTCGACTTCCATAATGTAAACAAACATGACCATTGTAACTCCTAGTAGACAGAGCTTGACTCGGAGCCTGTAGTCCGCCTTGCTGCATTGAGGATCTTTTGGTTCACACATCGAAGAGCCTCGAATCTGACTTGCTGATTTGCGGATTTTTTCAGGGAGCCTCAAATTCGTCTTGCCTTTCTTGTGCAAAATATGTTCCCAATTTTTTTTTTAATTTTGTAGAAGGGAAAATCTATTTTTTAATAAAAAAAAAGGCATTTTAAGGTTAATTGTGCGCTTTGATGGGTAAATGGGACTTTTCAAGAAAAAACGGGAAATTTTTAGCCAACATGGTCGTCACGCACTGTGACGCCACAAAAATGCCACGGCGCTTAGCGACGATGGCGCACTCGATGCGCGTGGCAGTGTAGTCCTTATCGTTGCCGCGCTTCCCGTCCTCAAAATTGAAAAGAAAAAAGCTCGAGGTAGGCAGGTGCCTTTGTCTAAAGAACTAGCTGTAGCCCGCTGATAGAGGTTGGCAGGCGTGGCCAGACACGGGAGCCNGGGGTTTTTGGCCGGGGGAGGGGGGAAGTTAAGAAAGTGTAAACATGATAAGCATGTTAACTGAAAAGGAACGCCACTTTTACTTCAATATTTTATTCATCACTACGTGTCCTATATTTATGTTCATTAGAAATCCCCAAAAACAGAGCCCTTCGCTGACTATCAATGAGTGAAATGTAGGGAAGAAGTCGTGAAATTTCAGCCAAAGGTCTCTCTAGGACCGTGAGTATGAACAAACATTTTGTGTGTAAAGCTACTCGGGTTATCACTTCGTTTAATGTATTGCTTGCTAAAGAAACCTGCTCTAACGAGTGGCCACATTTTTCATGGGGATTCCGTTTTACAGTCCACATTTTTGTGTGCTTTGGGTTTTACCGCAGTATTTTAATCATATCCTGCTACTTATCCATCAACTAATGCCATATTAAATCATCTGTGCCGCGATACAATGGTCCGCACAATCTCTGGCAGAAGCCTCAACGAGTCCTGCTCGAGTCTGCATGCAAGCAGGTATAGAGGTTGGTATGAAACAACCTACCACGCCATANTTGTATGAAACAACCTGCCACGCCATACTCGCTGCCGCACGAGTAAACAACAGTGTATTTGTATTGATTTTAATTATTCAACTGCAAACATTTCCGGGTTTTCTATGTGCTGTTTACTCTATTTTTCTTTTATGGTATTATTGCTGTTCCTTTAAACAAAATAAACAAAATTACAACTATTATCATTACCACACTCCACCGCCCTCTCACTGATTGGCTGAAATTTCAACCTTGCAGGAAACCTTCCATCAAAAGCTGTACATGATCGATTACAAAAACCTTTATGAATACGGCCAGCCATTGGTTAAAACTTCCATAGAACCATTCATAAAAGCGACCATGCATGCTTGCATGAAATCTTCAAAGGAAACTTCCATTGCTACTCATGCCGAAGCACTTATTCCTCAAAATCTTAACTACAGTTCAGTAACCGTTGTGTGGATATTCATCACCCACATGTACTGTACGATTATGTTACATTTTACCATATGACATCAAACTTGCTGGTTCAATATTATTACTTTCGTACTTCTTAACTTACCAGTAACATTTTTTTTTTACTAGCAGGTTCTTTACGCCAAAGACATAACTAAACGAGAACCTAAAAAAAATGTATTTAGCAATTTATTTACAGTTTGTTTCAACTAGATTCTTTTAAATCTCGGTGCTACCAGGAACGTTGAATGTCCGATATCTTACTTTCAATAAAAGTTTTGACAAACCGATACTCTTATCTGATCGATATTACAGTGTGGTTCAACTGAAATACCAGTTTATAGACATTATTTGGTTTGGTACCAGGACAAAAGAAGGCCGTGTACAGTAATAAGGCCTTATGGTTGTTTTAGAAAACCCTACAGCACGGAGTGGTAACTTGTGGCGTACCCCTGTAGGCAACTGCCATCTTGTGGTGAAACCACAAAACAGAGTCGGCTATTTTCTTTAGTAGCCGCACGGGAGCGCCAGTAGTGTTTTCATGGTACGGCGCGAAGTGGCTGTTGTTATTTCTTTGTGAGTGAATTTCGCTTTAAACAACGTTAATATTACAGAAAACGAACAAGAGGTCGAGACATTCTTATAGCTCTGTCATTCTTCTTTCGAAAACATAAGTAGTATTTACCAACTTTTAAATTCTTTAGGAAATATAAGTGATAATGAACCATAGTTAAGGTGTTTCTATTAAGGCCAAGGTGTGAATGGACTGATGTAGACCTACAAGGCCGGTTGGCCTTATTGGTCTACACTCACAAACAACTCTACAATGGAGCATTTACAACAATGTGTCCTACTTTTCAGGTTATGGCATCAAGAAAATCTACGGCAACTGAAAAGCAGCAGGTGAAGCCTAAGTGGGCTGAGTGGATGGAAGAACAATTGAAATAAGCAAAGGAAAGATCAACAGTGGGATTTTCAGTGCGAGTAAGGCCGCATTTGTCTTCCACATCCAAAGAAGGACATTGCGGAACCTTTTGAAAACCAGCTCAACTGTCAGAAAACTTGCTAGGCAAACTTACTTATCGGTAGCTGAAGAAAATTAACTTCGTGAACGAATTTTCCACATGTGTGATATCGGCATGCCTCTCACTGCTAAACTCGTACGACTAACCGTATTCAATTACTGTGCAATGAACAATGTAACACATCCTTTTGACCCCAGTAAAGGCCTCGCCGATAGGTAATGGTTACGGTCTTTTCCATAAACGACATCTTGACATTTAAAACAGAAAGGCGCAAAGTATGAAGCCTGGTCGGACTTCGAAGATGAACTGATTCATAGTTAATGATCATTTTCAAAAACTTCGAGACATTTTACTAAAAAATTGTTTAATAGAAAGATCTGAGATAATCTACAACATCGACGAAAAATATGTGTGACTAACAATTCACCATCAGCAGGCTGTTTTGGCTCGCAGAGGAGCAAAAAGAGTTCACTTTGTGACTCCGGAGAACGCGTAAAATGTAACAATAGTGACATGTGCCAATGCTATTAGCACCGCCATACCTCCGATGATTCTTCTCAAAGGACAGCGACTTAAACCGGAATGGTACAGCATCACGACTGTTGAAACCGTGATTTGTATGTGCAGTAAGGGCTCTGTGACGACTGCTCTGTTTATTAGTTAGCTCGAACACTTGTTGTTTGGTTTTCATATTATAGACCTTCCAATTTAAGGTATTCTTTTATACTCAACCTGCATAGTGTTACCATCATGTGACGTTCTGTAATCACTTTTTAACTTTACTGCAGTTAATTAACACTTTACAATATTTTGTGAACACTGTACGAAATTATTCGGCGCAAGTAATATCTATTATATAAACTTAGTATTTCAGTAGGCCCAGAGAGGATAGAGCTGTGCGCACATTATGATGAATGTGGCATAGAGGAGTGCCGACTGGCCTGCACTGACGCTCCACCCACTGTCCAGAGTGAGACGGCAACTTAAGAGTGACGAGATCAATACTGATGAATAAAGTAGAAGCAACCTGAATATGTCTGCATTGTATAAACTACACCCATCTCACACTCTATATGAAAATTATATTATTGATTGTGAACTGCACAATATTGAAGAAAAGGCGGGTTTTATTAACTGTTGTTTAGACGAGTCCTGTTCGTCTATATCACACCATTATCATTTAAGGATGTCAAGGAGGATAAAATTATTTTCTCAATTTTAAGAATTTTACTTCATTATTCGCTTTGATTTGAAATAATAGCGTGTGAGTGTACCACAATAAAACCAATACTTAAAAAAATTAATAAGAAAAATTATAAGAACTATGAGTTTATTCTTATTTTTGTGCAAATCCCAAATCTGAACAAATCTAATTCCTTAGGCTACAGATCAAAATTGTTGCTAATATTAGGACAATTGCATGAATAATATGTCTTGTGAGTTTATTATGTGATTTGCCGTAATTCAATTTTAACTTTTCAAATAAAATTTAAAGTGAAATTAGTTAAAACTTGAACCACTACCACGGATGTAACCAAATGTCGGATTACATATAAATTTCAAAATTCCTCTCCCGTGACTTTAATAAAGACTTCAGCTAAAACCCAACTTAATGTTCCTATTCTTTTAAATTTGCAAATTTTAAGTTTTAAATTAAAAGTCTTATATTTACTCTACAAATATTCTGACTGTTTATTTAGAATTATGTCGTTTTTTTATTACGTTATCGTTGATATGTCACATAACCATTAAATTTAATCAAAACACAGAAAAAATATGGCTATCAAAAAACTGAAACAAGAATGAAAGTTGCTCTTGAACTTGAATGTGCCGTTGAAATTTTACCACGTAAGTGGCGAGGCATTGAAAGCGAAAGAAGTTGAAATAATTGATATGTGACTTCTCCTACTGCGACGACATCTCACTTGACCGGCAACGTTTCCCTTCTGCCGGATCCGCTGATCTCTTATGTGCGGCCGGAGGACGTGTGTCACGAAACCGGGAACCGAAGCTCCCATAACAGGACTAAGTGCGTTTACAAATCTAGAATGCACACTTGGCTCTATAGTCTATTCGCGGGTTTCCTTTGAAAAATAACCCCATGTATGACGTGTTTTGTTGATTCCTGAATATGCCATGTATCGAAAGCGTTATTCAACTCCGTTAACATAAAAGTATCTTGTTTTTCGTTAAATTGAAGTTTTTCCTATTTTTATTTATAATTTATAATATTTTACTTATAATAAATACGAATAAAAACAGTGAGAAAACATTTATGTTGGTAGCACCTGGTAAGAAATAGTTCTCATTGCAAAATATTACGTATTACAACTGAGTGCGCACAAATTCGGTGCGTTGTCCTCTGGTGTAATTTTCTAGACTTCGTTTCGTTTAGTTTGCACGAGGCGGAGGAATATCCTGGAAGTATAACTTTCGTAGGGTTTCAAAAAATTGTGAAATAACCGTGAATGGATTATAGTGATTCTACTGGATACTTTTCATCAGTTCATCATGCACAGTCTAGAATTTTATCCTGGGGCAGCTTCTTTCGCTCGCACAAAGTTTTTCGGTACTAAATGCTTTTTGGGATGTGTGTAGTTTATTTAATAAGGGAACCAAACATTAATAAATCGTTTCCCGTATAGCATAGGGCACCGTGTTGAAGTGATAATTTCCCCAGTCGAGCACCAGAATGTCCTATCGCAAGTACACGCGGCAAAAAACCGAAAGGAAAATTGCAAGTCTAGAACACATTTCACCTTGCTATAATTTTCGCGTTATATGTCAGTGCCATGTTGGACAACATGCAAGTATATGAAATGTTCACATGTGTCATTAGACCTCAGCTTACCCGACACGTTCTGCAAGACTCAGGACCAATAGCAAACACTCAGCACTCTGGTAGCGCCACTCCGTGCGGCCGGATGTAGCAGGAGAATGAGTTCTGTTTGAGGAACAAGTGTATTTTGCACGAGTATGTACAGGTGTGTGAAGTATAGCTTGGTGCCGTCTTATAACTCCAAATTGTAGAGTCTTCAATTATAGACGATTTCGCTATTTATGAAATAATTTTGAAATCAGCATTTCAGGAAAATTCCCTCACAGTAACTGCAGATACACTGTCTGGCACGTTCCTTGTTTATTTGCCAGCAATCAAGAACATATTTTCTATGTCTTAACCTTGACGATGTCTGTGAATGCTGAAATTATTTTCTTTTATCTCTGCACGTTTTCTGCTCATAAGAAGTATAATCGGCGTATTAGTGACATGGATAGGTCTCCTACAACTTCATATTTCCTCTTGACCGACAGATGAATATTGTGATTGTATCCATGACACTGTCAATTTCAAAAGTAAGTTTTATGCAGGATATGCAGAAGTTATAATAAACTGCGATCAGCTTATAAATAATACCGTAAAGTTGTTATTGGCAGTCATAATAATAATAATTTATTTCACGCTGTGGTAATTAAAACCTATAATATATATAATATATGTCATAAATATAATTGCGCTATTTTAGAACCGCCGCTGTTATTTTGGAAGTATTACCGGGTGGCATCATGCTACAAATTAAGTTAAACAAAAAAAGTAATTTATTTATTTCTTAATTTATTATTTTATTGTAAATTTTGTATACGCAAACATGATTTTTTGTGTATTAGATGGACTTATTTTTATGAGGACATTATTTTACTTTAGGTAGTTACTTTCCTATAACCATCTTCGGCAATGGAGAAAGTAAAACAGGTTTATGAGTTTTTGTTATGTGCACCAGAGCCAGAATATTTCACAGATGTATAACTGGATACTTTACAAATGGCCGGCTAATAAAGGAACGCAGAGCCAAAAGCGGTT
The DNA here is from genome assembly GCA_002778355.1 of Clitarchus hookeri. NCBI lineage: Eukaryota > Metazoa > Arthropoda > Insecta > Phasmatodea > Phasmatidae > Clitarchus > Clitarchus hookeri. The sequence continues at coordinate 1,147,857 of NQII01000205.1, read as the reverse complement.
CATTTTCAGACGTAGCAAATGTTCTGTCTCGCGGATATCGCCGTGATGCCGGGACGGACTGCGTGCTGCAATGACTCTATGTCAGTGGCAATATGACTATGTCAGTGCCGCTATGACTCTATGTAAGTGGCGCTATGACTATGTCAGTGGCGCTATGACTCTATGTCAGTGGCGCTATGACTATGTCAGTGGCGCTATGACTCTATGTCAGTGGCGCTATGACTATGTCAGTGGCGCTATGACTCTATGTCAGTGGCGCTATGACTATGTCAGTGGCGCTATGACTCTATGTCAGTGGCGCTATGACTCTATGTCAATGGCGCTATGACTGTCAGTGGCGCTATAACTATGTCAGTGCCGCTATGACTATGTCAGTGGCGCTATGACTATGTAAGTGGCGCTATGACTCTATGTCAGTGGCGCTATGACTCTATGTCAGTGGCGCTATGACTATGTCAGTGCCGCTATGACTGTATGTCAGTGGCGGTACTCAGGCTCTAGTAACCGCAACAACTGGCGACGAAATTATATTTGTGTCGTGCAGAAACTTCTGTTTTTAGGAGTACATTTCTTAGGCCTAAAGGTTTGGAAATAGGAGAAAAAGGACCATTACGTTTATAGGCCTACGCAATACTTTGAAAGTTCAAAAAAACTATAGAGGAAAAATGTCATGATATGCTAATACTGGTTTGATATCGACGAGAAAATGTCTCGCGTTCGAATTTCTACCCAGAAATCAGCATTTTTATTTAAGCTGTTTCCAGAGTAAGTCTTTTCCTATAAAAATACGTATTTTCTAAAGAAAAGTAAAGTGTATCACTTTATAATAATCTAACATTTTCGTTTATTGCTTTATGTAAACCATTTCAAAATGTGTCGCCAGTAGTTTTCTTCTGCAGCTCTGTTAAGAGGATGCAGAACGGTATAAATACCTCAATATGCTGGCACACGTTTCGAGTAGAAACATTATTTTCCTGCTTGTCTTTACAGAAAAAAACTCTCTCAGGGCCAAGTGTACGTTACGGCGATATAATGCTTGTAGCATACTTCTACTGCTTCTAGTAGGCGATGGCCAGAAGCGAGCTGTCCTTCAGAATTTCGCCAAACAGTCTCTTTAAGTACATGCGCTGTATTCATTCACAATTAATCCCTCAACTCTGCTGCAGCACAAGACACGCTTTATTGCATGTTCCATCCACACTGACTTCTGCAAAAGAACCTAGAATGTGTGTATTTTGGGGCGAAATAGTTAGCGAGCCAGTAGGTGGGTTTCATCTTAATACATATTTACAACAAAAAAAAAATATTAAAATGCAACGCTGCGTAAACGACGTATTGGATATCACTTCCTAAGAAATATTAGTAGAGTCATATTTCACCACAATTATTTTGGTTGTTAAATGAAAAACATTTAGGATACAGCAAGATTCAAACATTTTTACGAGCTTTAGGCAACATTAAAATTAAAATAAATAGTCACAGCTACAACTATTCAGGTTTAAATGTACCCATACAAAAATTTGTATTCTGTCATTGAATTAGCATTTTAACGATAAACGCAACTAGAACGTTTCTTTTATACTGAATAGAACCAAGACAATATTCGTAAATGCAAAGCAAGGGCTACGAGATAACCAAGGCAAGGCCGTGCGCAAGCGAACCAAAGAAATGACGGAACAAGTGTCCATAGAAACTATACGTTTTTCCGTACAAATTATTAATATGGCAACTTCCGTANCAAAGAAATGACGGAACAAGTGTCCATAGAAACTATACGTTTTTCCGTACAAATTATTAATATGGCAACTTCCGTAATTCGTCATTTATTAATCTCTTGAAATTAATTTTTGTCAGAAGTAAGAAAATTTTATTTTCTTATTCACTTCGGGAAAAGTCTAAAAATAACCTGATAAGGGAAATTTCCGTCATCCTTCCGTCGATGGTACAAGGAAGGGTGCGCACGCGAACTAAGTGGCCCGCCTCGGGGGTTTGAGAGGGTTGGGATGCCTTGGAGAGATGGGTGGCAAGGGGGATGAGATGGCGCCAGAACCGGAAGATGAAGAGGAGGTAATTGAAATGATGGGGTCGCAACCCTGTCAGTTGAGTGCCAGGCCTGGACCAGCAGTGTAGCAAGTGCGTTGCCTCCCACTTCATCAAGCCACTTTGGTTGACGCGAGCTCATTCTAAATGTTCAGTGGGGAAGAGGGTGGAGCAGCTGTAGGGGTGGTATCCTCCCGAGCCTTGCCACCCCTGTGTCCCGTCCCCGGCGACCAGAGTGACTCCCCCGGGTTCACGACCCTCGCACCAACAAGATCAAGTTATCGCTCATTACTGTCGGCCAAGAGTTTTAATATTTAAGGCCACTCGCTGCGCGGCTAGNACCAACAAGATCAAGTTATCGCTCATTACTGTCGGCCAAGAGTTTTAATATTTAAGGCCACTCGCTGCGCGGCTAGCCGACACAAAATAAGTGGGTGTCTCGAAAAAAAACGTAAAGGTTCAGAATAACAAAGTATACAGAGGTGAAATGACTTGGTTACACAGAAAATATGTTTTTTTTTTGCATGGCCAACAAAAGGTGGGGCACGCTTACGTATCACACCCACCTGTGCCCTTTCTGAGTGTTGCAGGGGTATTAATGTTTTCCCCTCCTTTTCCTGTTAATTTCCCCTTTCTGTCTTATGGCCTTTGGATTGCTATCGGGAACACGCAGATGTTTCACATATTTGATTTCATTGTATTACATCTACATATAGGTAGTCTGGAGTAGTGGTATGGCGCGGTTAACTTGCCATACACCCAGTTCCTCACACTTCTTGGAATATATTTCACTTTATTTGTATGCCATTGTATAGCAGCACTAACTACTTGACTAATTAACTGATATTTCCACTTTCGATTCAATCCCTCTCTAGCGACATCCAGTGGAGAGGGAGGCCTACGGACATATTTTGGATCCCCTCCCTCTTACTGTTGTTAGTCCTTTAGTCATGAATCTTGAGTCAATCGTGTTCCGTTTCTATTGTTATTGTCTGCATAATACCGGGTTAGTTTCCGTATTATCTCGTCTTAGTTTTTGTAACTGCATTTCATCAGTTCCTTCTTCAATGCCAGGTCGTAACATATATGGTATCTTCAATTCATCAGAAATGGGGGCAAGCCTTAACTCATCAGGTACCTGTTGATAAATTTTTTAAAAATTTTCCTATGACTTTCTTTGGGCTTATTCCCGACTAGTTTCTATAGCCGCTTCATAATATCAATTCCAGGGGTAAGCCACTTTTTGGAGAATTCTCTATTTCCTATTCTGGAGGACTCATCAGTAACAACGCATCAAATTTCTCTAATTTATTGATAACTTCTTTTGCAAATTCTTCAAAATATCTTACTGTCTCGTTGTGAGATGGAATACTTATTATGTTAAGTCCTTCAATTTACGGTTTTTATGTAACTCTATTCTAATGCCTTCAAGTTTTGGGGATTCCAGAGTCACATGCTGGACAGTGTCTTCAACTCTACAGATCTGACAAATATGAGAGTCCACTAAATTAAGTCCATGTAACTTGTCTTTGAATTTTTCATGTCCTGTTATTATCTGATTTAAACGATAATCAGTTGTAATCCAATGGTGACGATATCTTTCCTTATTATCTGGATAGATGCTGTAAGTGACCCTCCCCTTCTCCGACCTTTCTCTTCTCTCCTGTCATATTTCAGGGAATGATTCTCTCTTATCCCTCTTTCTTGCCAAAGATGCTGACCTGCCATTTGTTTCGTCCAGCAGTGAACCTGTTTCTTATACTAATATATCCAGTGGATTTACCCGAACAATTACACGCAGGGCTTTTGTAGATGTCGTTCTATATGCATTTCTTATTGCTGGTAAAACTGCTCTTTGGGATTTCTGTAATACTATCTTCTTTATGCACCAATCTGGCATTCGGATACCAGACAGATACTACACAATGAAATTCCTTAGAATATACCTTTGTAGAGTGTATTCATTGTCTTGAAGTACGACCCCCAAAATGCTGTAGAAACTGCTCTGATTTTGGTGAAGAGGCTCACTGTTTTATCCATGGTATGAAATGTGGTTTTGAAATCGAAGCTTGCTATCAAGTACAACTCCAAGATATTTGGCTTTTTTTTCAATTTAACAGGTCTTCCCTTGAATATTATGATTGGGGATCTCTGGAAACTCTCTTTCATAATCATTGCATTAGTTTTCTCTACTGAAAACTCAAGATTCACCTAATTTTCCTATACTTCTACCACTCTTAGCCACACTGTAGATAAGTACACAAAGACGACATTGCGTGGCGGTTCCTTTGATGCTAGCGTATCCGTCCTCTGATTGGATGCGCGAGACTCTGGAACGAGCCTTGTGTCATAATGGTTACTGCATGCTGAGGAAGTTTGCCTATTGGCTGCGCTGTCGGCTGGCAAGTAAGTTCCCAGGCACTTATTGGTGAACGGCGTTCAGACATATTGCTGGTTAGTGACTACTTCTGCTGGCATGTGTGGTTGGAGTTCCCGTTATAAGCGACTTTTTTACTTCCGTACTCTTAACTACTCTTTGTTAGAGTCTTCGTTCCACAAGACGTCACGTTGGCAGATTTTCTCATCCGATGGCTATCCGCTCGATTGAAATATCAAACCGAGGAACGAAAACACCTTAGAAGTTCCGAAATAATGTACGGATTCAAATTAGATTTTAAACACCTCACAAAAAGGTTTGTATAATATTAATACAGAATACAAAAAAAGCATTTAATATACATAACAGTAAGTACAGCAATTAGAAGTTACCAAATATAACGATCAAATACATGAAAGTCAAAGTATTTCTAAGTAAAAACGTTTCCCCAATATCACAAATAAACACGAAATAACATCAAATGTAACAAAAAGGTGTCTCTGACTAGAGAGGGTTTCTTCATCCCCACTGCAGCTTAGTACCGCGTATGGCCTCCACGTGCATTGTACAGGTCCCTAACACGCCGTGGCATGCTTGTAATCATTGTGTTGATGTCATCGTCCGGAATAGGACCCCATTAACGTAAGAAATCGTCGCAAGATTTTCAAATATATTTGCTGATGCGCAACATATCTGAGAAAAACTACTATGTCTCAACGTAATTTTCGTCCCATTTTCCTTAGATTCGAACATATCATTTTAATTCGCGGATCTGTGTTCGTATGTTGCCGGGAAAATAAATTTGACACGACGTTAGGAAATTAAAACTTTGAGGACTATGGCGATGCGGGGTTCGTGAAACGATAGTACAAAATTTCGCTGGGATTGAAAACAAAACTCACTGTTCCGATTGTACTAATCTTGGCATTCAAGGATGAGCTTCGTTGCGGTGGTGCATATGTGGGTAGGATCGTATTCTAAAGATGAAGTCCACCGCTTATTTGCCTTCTGCACATGTACCCAACATTGACCTATCCCAAAGGAAAACTAATGTACAAATGTACCTTATTAGACTAATTAACTTTAGTACATCTTAATTTTCAAAATGCAAGCTTTTTTATTTGAGTAAAATACTTTCATCGACTTTATACATAAAGATTCATTTGCGAGCGAATATTTAAATATTTTTACTACAGCCAAATTTACCTTTTAGAACATTAAACACTATAAAAATTCAGCTTAATATAAATATCCTATAAAAACATTTTGAATTCAAACACTTAAGTCAATAAGGTTAAAATATGTTAAAACACTTTTACCATTTTAGATATTCATTTTTTCAAAAACCATGTTTTTTTTTTTTTTTTTTTTATTAACACTTTTATTTACTCCAATATTTTGTCGACTGCTCATAGTAAAAAGTTCTTCGCCGACGGCCAGCTGCCGACTGCTCATTCTGGAAAGGGCCTGCGGCGTGCAGCAGATGAAACCTTCCAATAGCGTAAGTGGATGTGAGTTAGTGTTTTGAAATACAACTTGGCAGGAATTCTTTTCGCGAAAATTGGGTGTCCCTAGTAATTGGGAGCATGTGTTTGTTGGGAGGCGAGTTTGTTACCTGAGCGGGCCAATCAGAATGAACTTACTCTGACACTGAACCCTTCGTGATTGGCTGGCAAACTTCTGAGACCCAACCATTTAAATATGATCCGATCACAAATACGTATTACAACTAATGTGTTTTGAAATACAATTAGTTGCCGATTTTTCGTCGTTAAAAACAGGTGCCTCTAACTGTCACTCAAACGGACAAAATTATTATTTACCTTACATGTAGAATGCCATTTGATTGAGGAAAAATGAAATAAACACTTTCTGACTGACAGTGAGAAATTAAAGCCCGTCGTTTACCGTGGGAAATGAAACCAAAAAGGCAAGAAATCTGTTTATTTTTTAAAGGGAGACATAGAAACACATTTCCCGCTGGAATTGAACGCCAGGAAACATATAAGATACATGTACGGGCGAAAAATTGCGCCCTTTTTCCCTTTCAAGTACAAAGAGTAAGTTTCGCTTTCTCCATGCAAGTTAGCTGATCTCCTAGAGTTTCCACTCGGTGCTCTCAAGAATAACTGACTGTCCTTATTTATAAGTAACTGATTAATAAGAGAGAAAACTTTTGCTAATTAATGAGTATGCAAGTTCGAATTCAAAAACACATATGTTAACATGCTATTTGTTGTTTTGAACGGATGGAGTTGATTGGCGAGAATTTAATAACACGTAAGATAAACTCACAGGCATTAATGGGGAGGCCATAATTATAGAATAAATTATTATTTCATAAGACAATGGGATTTTGGGCAATGGAAATGTCAGAGAATTTTATGCATGTGCGTTTGTTAAATAATAAATGGTTGGCGGCAGTAATTGTCCGCGAATGTGTTGGCGCGGGGGGCATGGAGGACTCGCTTCTATAGTTAGTCCGACTCTCGGGCCACACGAGCGGCCAGCGGGTCATGGAGGTTGGCGGAGAAAGTCACACTGGGAATAAGGGGCGCACGAGAACCGAAGTAGAGGCCTCTGAAACGCTTCCACTAATTATTTCAATTGTCTAGTACTTGGAGTGCAGTCGGACGCAGGTCATTCTGTCATTCTTGAAATTGCATCGCATTAGATAATTTTGTATTCTCTTGTTGACTCTGAGGGCTACACCATTTTTCTTCATGCTTTCATGTCCACAGGAAAAGACCGAAAATTCCTCTGTGTTGAATTCACCCATTCCGTTAAATGTATCAGTTGTCTGATCTTTTCTAATACTCCCTGAGCTATCCGGTACCTGTGAGACTCAGGGAGTTTGATGAATGCCACAAGATTCAGTCATATCGGCACGTGACACTACTCACAAGGATAGTTTATTTTTATCGACTGATAGCAGCGACAAATAGAGTTATCCTGAGAATATTTCGAAAAGTACTAATGTCCGTTTTATTGTTTTTCATTTTAAAACCAAACGATAATATTCAGGATGCTGTGAAAATGGTCTTGGATTACCAAAATGCTTGCGGGTGAAAGTATAATATGATTTAAAACAAAGTGCATGTGGTTCAACTCTAGTATCAGAAGACAGTGCCGTTTATCCCGTATTCTCACGTTATCTCAAGCGCCTATATCCCACCCAATTCTACATAGTGCCGCGATGGCACACTTGAAGAGAGACTGCGCCAAGAAGAATGACTACAGATACGAGCTCGAGATGGGGATCTAACTTAAATTCTGATGGGATAGCCTTTTCCTAGAGGAACGTCTATTCCTGTGTGACGGTAACACACTGACAGATAAGGAAAGCTGACATTTGATACGGCCTACACTACTTGTACTACGGGGCCATGCGGTCAGGAGTCCATGACCTTGCATTCTGGCGGTGTTAACTCATTTCTCATATAACCATTAGCTTATATAAAAAAGTGCCCGTGACATTTACTTGTGGGATATTCCTATATATGAAGTTAATTATTGTGAAATTAAACTTAATAGTATGAGATAAAATATAATCATAAGTAAATTAATTTAATTTCGAAATAATTAAGACTAACATCCTAGGCACATTAGATGCGTGTCAGAATTACTTATTTTAGCAAAACCAGTATGTAAATTTAAATTGATTATCATTTGATATACATTTCAACTACTATTCTCAATTGATTTTTGTTGTAATAGTGTATTACACTACTTTACAGGTAGAAAACATGCTCATCAATCGAAATGATTTCACCTTTCCCGGGGCGTCATGCCTATTAGCAGGTCTACATGAATTTAACTTCACAATGCCTTTATTCGCAGAGAGATTAAGAAAATTGCCTATAACACCTCTCTGTATTCTGGTTCCGTTCACGGAGATAACGTGAGCGTTGAACAAATTACGGCTGTTATATTGCACGCGCACTGATAAAGCACGGTCATCAGGTAAATGTGTTGGCTAGTAATTTTCAACCGGAAACGTTATAACTTGTCAAAGGAAATACAAGTAGGGGAGAGGGGAGCAGTGTTGTACGTTTTTTGAAATTTCTATTATAACATCTAGTGTTACCAATTATTTTCGTAATTGATTGCTACATATGTTACATCGGCTATTCATAGACAAAAAAAATTGATAATAAGCAAGACAAATGTTAATGTTTAGTTGTAATTCATATTTTTGCATGGAAATATAAATGTTCAAATCTGCCCCACATCCGGGGCAGCTTTGAATCCACCTGGGGCACCTTTGAAGTAGCAGCTTTAAATTAAGAAAAAACATGTTTAAATCAACAACTTTTATTAATTAACTACTATAGCGTAATTTTTGGTAATAATCAGTAAATCAGGTATTTTTTTCCCTATAATCTATGTTACATATCTATTACATAGGTATATAAATGTTCTGACAAAACCTCTAGTTACAATTTGAAAAATAATAAGAAAACAATAGCTTGAGCAAAAAAAAAACCTAAATAAAATCAAACATTTTCGCAAATTAACTAATATACAAAACAAATTCTTAATCTGTTTTTAAAAATACAATAATATCTTTGGAAAATAAAACCTTGCACATTCTTATTAACCTAGTTTAAATCTAGAAAAATCTAATTTAAAAGTAAATATCGATGCCGTGCGCGACGTTCCACCAGTGTCTGTTGGTTGAGGCAATATTGCTACAATATCTGTAATGCAAACATATGACTTGTCTTCTATTTCCGGAAAGAAAAACTTATTTAACCCTCCTTTCTTTTTTAAAAAGTTGATAGTGAACGCATTATCGTGCTTCTCTATAATTATTCCAACGAAAGCCAGTGAGGTTCTATTTCTTTCCGATGGAAATTTGACTAACACATAATCTCCACGGTTTATATTTGTTATCTCTGGTTCTTTTTCTTCATATTCCGTTTCTGTAGTCTCTTCGCAATCTGTCATATCTAAATCTTCTTGAATATCATCATCTATATGCATTTCTTCATCTGAATCAGTAGTTGAGCTAGACAACTTGTTTCTAGTTTTTCTTTTTAACAAACTTTTGTT
>NQII01000205.1:1122950-1137095 GCA_002778355.1 Clitarchus hookeri | reverse complement strand
TTCTCTTACTTATCTCAAAATATTAACCCTTACATTGTGGGGAATATTCATCTAAATTGTGTGAAGTAGGGGAAGGCGGGTAATACAATACTTGGGGCAAGATAGCATTTTGTTTATTTGAGTTGTCATTTCGTGTGAAGGTGCTATAATCACTGTAGATGACACTGATCACCGTTTCCTAAAGTAAACTACCTGCTATCAGCTGGAACGCCGAAGACTGCGAACACTCTCGAGTTGACCAAAAACTGAACGCCGCTAGCCGCTTTGTCCCCACTTAATACGTACATGGCTAGAACCTGCTATTAAATGCTAAGATAACAGCAACCCGTTCACATTATTACTGTAGATGTAAATATTACCTTTACACGGTTATAAGTAAGTCAGGTCGCGACACCCTCAAGGGTGTGGTGAATAAGAAACCAAGGAGAAGGGTAATGACAATTGGTGGTTACTACAGCAGAAGTGTCTTTATTTCTTCGAAGAAAACCCTCCCTAGTAGTGGGAATTTTTTGAAAAATGGCCTGCCCGCACAGTTCTATATATAATATTATTTCTCTGGACTCACACTTCTATTGTAATGTAAGGAGTAATAATGTAAAGTGTTTTTTTATCTAATTCGTGTGGTGTCATATTCGTGTTTCACATTAATCATTCAGTGTGTCCCCATTTTTCTCAGGGAAATAACCGCGTGAAGAGGTAATGATATAGTGACACCTGCCAATAAATTTCAATCTAAGTATCCTTCATTTAATGATGATAAAATAAGATTGTTTGTCTTACACAAGTCAGTTTATAAATAATAAACATTAATGTAAATTTACTTTCTCAAATAACAAATAGTTAAATACTTTGGTTTCCACTAGTAACTTTAATTTCTTCACACACCATTAACAATGCCAAATGGTGGTGTATTCATATTCGTCATGTTGCCGGCCTGTATACACAGGAAGGAGGGGGAAATAATTGTGGTGGGGCGATCGTTAAACCAGAGCACTGACGAGGGAGTGAGGTTTCGTAACAGTAGTGTACTAAGAAAACAGTTTTAAACACTTAGTAACTTTTGTTGGTTCCCATAAGTAGGAACTACTGAAGGGATAGATGTCAAAACTTAACATAAGACAGCATGGGCAACCTATAATAAACGTCCAGAGCTTTCAAAGTTAAACGAGCTGTAGAAAACGGCACCTCTTCACCACAACGTTACTAGTTTGCTGTATTTCCAAATACTTCGCCACATCCCACTCACATACATGATGCATTATCACAATTACAAACACCGTGCAACGACGTTCCTGAATGCTCCCAGCATGCATCAGAATGCTGGGGCTGTGAGCTTATTTCATCAGATTGTTTAACCTCGCATGGATAATTGTTGAGCGTGACGACCCCGCTCTTGTAATTCTCGCTCGCTACGTGAGGCGCATAGTTGATGAACGCAGCATCTTCTCTTCGTCTCCGTGCAGCGAGTGCCAGACACAGGGAGCAGAAACTAGACGGCGACTTCTTCAAACTGCTGCACTCCTACTGCAAAGCGGCTGGTCTTGACGGCACAACCGCAGTCTTCTTGGACGTCTCAGTCTGTAATCTGAACCATAGACTAAACTTGACGATAGAATGATTATAGTCATGTACCCAACATTGACCTACCCCACGGAAACACAACTGTTGAAGTCACATGGTTGACACTAATAAATGTGTTATTAATATCTTAATTTTCAAAATTAAAGCACTTTTAAAGGAATAAAATACTTGTATAAATTTAAATTAGATATAATGGCGTTAAAAATATGTTAAGATGATACCATATCAAAATCATTCAACTATCGCAAGAACATTTACATCACCTGAAAGATATTTGACCAGGATTGGGTGTTTGGCCCATTGACAGATGTACTTAGAACTAGCCCAGAATTAACCATTGCTGCTCTCCATGTTTCAGAAGATTTACATTTTATTTCGTGATATACTGAATTATAACATTGAAATATTTCTTATGTTTACCGTTTCAGTCATATCGCATCACGTTAAAATTACAAGCACTAATTTCTTTTGAATTGTTACAGTTATTTTCATTTTATCTTAAACACATCTGTTCCGCAAGTGTGGTTCCTAACTATCACCATTGACAGGTTGTAGGTTTTATTAAAATATGTCCACGACTTTTTAATTTGATAAATTGTTGAGAAATACAATTAATTCGTATTGTGCTATGTTGACTATCTTTTCTGCCAGGACCAACGCGTAATTAATTGATGAAAAGTGAGTATAACAAAATTACCAGGTCATTAGGAGCCAGCAAATTGCGGATAATATTATGCATTTGGAGAGACAGTATGTACTTAGGTCAGTCGTCATGAAGTTTAGTCTTGTCAACCCACAAGCTAAGTTGCGGCAAATTAATAAAAATGTGATTTTCAAATTACCCATTTGATGTTCACTCCAAGTTTAATTACAGAAATGTTCCTCCTAAAAATAATTATTCACATCGTAGACCTTATTAAAAACAAAAATGAGAGTAATTTAAATACATTCCTTCAGAGCCTATCTAACTATAACATTTAATTGACAACGTAACAGAGATAACACCATTGCATATTCTTTATTGTGGTTGCGTCCAACAAATCATACATAACTTACAAAAATGCTACGGAGCAGGAAAATATTTAAAATTAAAAGTTTGCTTATGTATACTAATAAAAATATTATTTACTCATCCATTTGCCCGACTCCAATGCAGTGTCTCGAAATCACCGTGCATGTGATGGCTTGTGTGGAATAGTTTTGCTTCATAAGACATGTTATTTTTAAGAAGTGACTGTCTTCATTACTTTTTTAATGGGAACTGCGGGTCACTCGGTGCATAATCAACTCATCTCAGTGTGAAGTCTGCGGTTTGGTCCCAGGCCCATGCAGGATGAACACTTTTTGTTGGATATTCTCACGCAAGGAATGTTACGGACACTCCAGCAGTAAAAAGGCGAGCCATAAATTACAAATATTTCCTTTTTCTTACCTTACGAAATGTAAGGGACGTACGATTAGATATTCTGAAAAGATTGGTGGTTCGTGCCAAACCGAACAGTCAGTGGAATTTAAAAAATAATAAATCCGGAGATTCAGTACAAAAATTTGTGAAATATTTTTATACTTCACTTATTTTGTACTTATTTTCTCTTACTTATCTCAAAATATTAACCCTTACATTGTGGGGAATATTCATCTAAATTGTGTGAAGTAGGGGAAGGCGGGTAATACAATACTTGGGGCAAGATAGCATTTTGTTTATTTGAGTTGTCATTTCGTGTGAAGGTGCTATAATCACTGTAGATGACACTGATCACCGTTTCCTAAAGTAAACTACCTGCTATCAGCTGGAACGCCGAAGACTGCGAACACTCTCGAGTTGACCAAAAACTGAACGCCGCTAGCCGCTTTGTCCCCACTTAATACGTACATGGCTAGAACCTGCTATTAAATGCTAAGATAACAGCAACCCGTTCACATTATTACTGTAGATGTAAATATTACCTTTACACGGTTATAAGTAAGTCAGGTCGCGACACCCTCAAGGGTGTGGTGAATAAGAAACCAAGGAGAAGGGTAATGACAATTGGTGGTTACTACAGCAGAAGTGTCTTTATTTCTTCGAAGAAAACCCTCCCTAGTAGTGGGAATTTTTTGAAAAATGGCCTGCCCGCACAGTTCTATATATAATATTATTTCTCTGGACTCACACTTCTATTGTAATGTAAGGAGTAATAATGTAAAGTGTTTTTTTATCTAATTCGTGTGGTGTCATATTCGTGTTTCACATTAATCATTCAGTGTGTCCCCATTTTTCTCAGGGAAATAACCGCGTGAAGAGGTAATGATATAGTGACACCTGCCAATAAATTTCAATCTAAGTATCCTTCATTTAATGATGATAAAATAAGATTGTTTGTCTTACACAAGTCAGTTTATAAATAATAAACATTAATGTAAATTTACTTTCTCAAATAACAAATAGTTAAATACTTTGGTTTCCACTAGTAACTTTAATTTCTTCACACACCATTAACAATGCCAAATGGTGGTGTATTCATATTCGTCATGTTGCCGGCCTGTATACACAGGAAGGAGGGGGAAATAATTGTGGTGGGGCGATCGTTAAACCAGAGCACTGACGAGGGAGTGAGGTTTCGTAACAGTAGTGTACTAAGAAAACAGTTTTAAACACTTAGTAACTTTTGTTGGTTCCCATAAGTAGGAACTACTGAAGGGATAGATGTCAAAACTTAACATAAGACAGCACGGGCAACCTATAATAAACGTCCAGAGCTTTCAAAGTTAAACGAGCTGTAGAAAACGGCACCTCTTCACCACAACGTTACTAGTTTGCTGTATTTCCAAATACTTCGCCACATCCCACTCACATACATGATGCATTATCACAATTACAAACACCGTGCAACGACGTTCCTGAATGCTCCCAGCATGCATCAGAATGCTGGGGCTGTGAGCTTATTTCATCAGATTGTTTAACCTCGCATGGATAATTGTTGAGCGTGACGACCCCGCTCTTGTAATTCTCGCTCGCTACGTGAGGCGCATAGTTGATGAACGCAGAATCATCTCTTCGTCTCCGTGCAGCGAGTGCGAGACACAGGGAACAGAAACTAGACGGCGACTTCTTCAAACTGCTGCACTCCTACTGCAAAGAGGCTGATCTTGACGGCAGAAACGCAGTCTTCTTGGACGTCTCAGTCTGTAATCTGAACCATAGACTAAACTTGACGATAGAATGATTATAGTCATGTACCCAACATTGACCTACCCCACGGAAACACAACTGTTGAAGTCACATGGTTGACACTAATAAATGTGTTATTAATATCTTAATTTTCAAAATTAAAGCACTTTTAAAGGAATAAAATACTTGTATAAATTTAAATTAGATATAATGGCGTTAAAAATATGTTAAGATGACGTATACAAGAATCTCAAATCACTTGTTCTAACTTGACATCATATCCATATCTTTTATCATAGTCTTACTGGCAGAAAAGCAGTTCAATGTTGGAACACGGAGAGGCTACTCAGCACCTAGGGCACGCTCTCTACCAATGTTTTTCGTCTACGCTCTGAACCCGAGTTAATGGCGGTGGAATACTAGCCACCGACGCGACAGTTAGTTACAATTCACGCTCACCTGGGACTTGAACTGCGCTGCAGTGTGTTTTAAATACACGTTTACTGTTAAAAGAGCGTCCAACGTTACCTAAGAAAAAGGCACATACTTCAGACGAGGCCTGGTGAGTTATTTCAAAACGTGACGCTCTTTAGGAAACTACTTCAGAGCACTCCAACGCAGCTGGAAACGATTCTTTCAGAGCACCGTCTCTCAAAATACTCATCAGATACACGCAACACTTACTCAATGGCCCTACACTGAAACATAATACAGATTTTACACCAATAACACAATAGGGTCACCGCTGAATGTCCTGTAGGTACACGCAGCACGACGAGAACTCTGCACGCCAGTTCAGAGCTTCGCTTTAACGGCTATGGCGCACTTGGTGCGCGTGGCAGTGTCGCCCTTATCGCTCCCACGCTTCTCTGCCTCAAACGTGGAATACAGCTCCAGGTAGGCGGTAGCCTTAATGTAAATGGGTTTTTTTCTATAGGTTCGTCTGTGTTGTGGCGTACAAAGCTGCTGCCTTTCACCTGATCAATACTGTTGAAGTTTGCGGAGAAGACTGTTGAATTTGTCAAGTGTTTCCCCGGACTTGTCTCACACTGCAGAACGTAGTGATAAACCACTGCAAAGTGACTCTGCCTCGAGAACCTAGGGTGCGCCACGTTCTTAATACGCAACCACGAGCTGTGTCATGATGCGTACTAAACTTCTTTTTATAGTTAAATTTAAGTTGTTTCGTTAGACACAAATCTGTCTTTTAAACTCAAGCAGCAAGTGGCTGGAGACATGCATACATTCATAGCATGACACATTTTTAACTAAATTTATTCTACACAGCCAACTTGAGCAAAATACCAGATTAATTATTTTTTTTTCAATACTGAACTGAAATGAATCTTGGCTACTGTAATAAAATAAAGACTTCCAAACTTATTTTTTTAAGCTACTTCAGAATTTTATGTACGTCGTAATGTAATAGAATATGCACGTTTAAAGTGTTAAATAAAGTAAGATCTCTTTAATGCACTCGTCGGGCAGCCCGTTTTCCGCAAGAAGTTTAATACCCATGCTAGACTGCAACATTCTACGTGCACTCTTGCAAATTTGCTTGTAATATTGGCCGCGTGACTGTGTGAGAAGCCTTTGTCTACCTGAGTGGGCCCGTCAGAATTACGTTACTCCAACAGTGAATGCCCGTGATTGGCTGGCAGACACCAAAGAAGAGTGACTGTTCAAATCATACAATCATGATATTTCGTCGTGGAGTACTACAAGTCTTGGAATCTTTTCGAGAGAAACAGTCGGTCCCTGTGCTTTCGTAATAATTTTATGACAAAATGAACTCAATGTTTACAGTAGGTGACTAAGCTTAATAAACATCGTCCAGTCCAGGTGGTAATCCTAGGTTCGGTGCTTCACGGTCGCGGCAATGTAAGTGGCAATTTCTGGAACGACCTCGATGTGTGGCGAGCGCAAGGTGGGTCTGTCGTGATTGGCGGAAATTTCCGCAGCTGCGAGAAATCAGGGCGGGCGGTAATTGCATTACGACGACGAGGCGCACAAATCAGATCGTGCACTTGCTATCTGTGGGGGGAGATGGAAAAAAAGGGGGGGGGGTGAATACCACGTTGCCATTGGGGCACACAGTTTGTAGGTACAGTGCTAAATATTTTTGGTATTTGTACAAGGAAATATTTACAAACTAGTTTCCAAAGATATTTTTGTAACACTATAAATAAACTTGAGTAAATTTCACAAACCCTTAGTGTAAAATGTGTAAAACGAATGTCACGAGGCCATGGCGTTGTAGTGGTTAGACTACTTGCCTCCCACCTAAAGACAAACCGCTCCCGAATTTTCACATGTGGGAATCGTGCCGGACGATTTTGCTGGTTGGCGGGTTTTCTCGGGGATCTCCTGTTTTCCCCGCCATTTCATTCCAAGGGCTGCTCCATTCTCATGTGACTTCACCCTCTTCGGTTCTCAAGACCTCGTTGTCAAGAGCGGCTCAAATCTCTTCACTCACTAAAACAAATGTTGAATTTTTAACTAACAAATGACGTAGGCCTCAATTTTGTTATAAACATCGAGCCACATAACCAATAGTTTATGTTTCCGAAAATAATGTGTAGTAAATATAGAATATTTCAGGTGTAGCGTTACAAGAATATCTTTGAAACTACTATAAATATCTGTTTTCGACAAGTACAGATATTTTTTTACTGTGTACCGGGATTGGATGCGGCAGACAAAATATTTTTTTAAAACCATCATCCTACGACACGTACGTACATTATTGGAAATATACGACCTTTCTATATATTGTGCCTCTTCACGGGGAAATTCACATCACTGCTAGTCTACTCATTGAGCCTTTCGGGCGATCCAAGTGTGCTGAATGGGGAGAATTATAAACACACTTAAGGCCCCCGTCTGCGTGGTTCCTAAAATGATTTTCAGTATTCGAAGTACTCGTTTTCCCAGGAAACTATTAAACGTGCGACAATGTGCTGATCTACGAAATGAACACACGCGTCAGACGAGGGCTGTTGAGAGCTTCCAAGACGCCACGCACATTAGTAACACCATTTTAGAGTAACACAAAATGGCTATAAAAAAACTACTTTTTCAAAGCGCTGTATTAAAAAATATTCTTGTCAAATATATTCAAAACTACTCAAGGGCCCTGTACTCTTACTGTAGACTTAACATCAATAAAATAATAGGGTCACCGCTGAAGGTCCCATAGGTACACGCAGTGCGACGAGAACACTGCACGCCAGTTCAGAGCCTTGCGCTTAGCGGCGTTGGGACACTTGATGCGCGTGGCAGTGTAGCCCTTGTCGCCCCCACGCTTCTCAGTCTCAAAACGCGGAAAAAAGCTCTAGGTAGGCAGGAGCCTTAATAAAAGGGGAAAAAAATCCCACATCAGATGATTTAAATGCATCTTTACGTAATGATCTGGTTCAACAGATGATAACGACGCCACGTGTACACAAGATTACATTTCGAAAGACATCCATACGTATATTTAAGATATATACTCAATAAAATAGAAACGTTGAATATAAATTATAGGTAATATAGGCCTATAGTGAATCTAATATAATAAATAACCTAACCTTATCATTTCTTACTTCCATTTAAACATTTACTAATTTCAGTTGTCACGCTATATTAATGTTAAATAAGCTCAACTACCATTTCAGTGAGGTTTTAAGAATCAGGATAAGTTTTATTTTCCATATAATTTTTCTACTACAACCTTGTGTTCAAAAAGTAGTGTTTACAGAAGTGGGAAATGTCGAGATTTAATATTCCCTTTGTTTTCTCTTTTTAATGATTACTTACGTATATTTATATATGTATACCCTTTGGTATACAGCGTGTTCCCGTAACTGTGTTTTAACGGTAGGGAAGTGATTACACGTGAATAGTCAGGTAGATAAGATATGTACGACTTGTGGCCTAAGTGGTTGATAAATTTTTTTTGAAATTTTAAAAGCTTTTAAGCTAAAAATATAGTAAACTGCTATATTAGAGAATAAAGGAAACACATTCGCTTAATGTATTAGCAAACTAAGATCATCAACCTTTGGAAAAGGAAAACGTAATAGCTTCCCCAGCCAAAAACAAAATGTAAGTTGCTACTCGCACATCGCAGTAAATTTCGTAGCCCTGGGGATTTGCTAAAATTACAAAGCGGATTATTAATTGACACTTGTAAAGGAGGGGCTTCAGACGATTTAGCAGAGGCAGTAAGAAAAGTTGAGTATACGTGTTAGCATGACACTCGTCACAATCACGCACAGCACGCACGCACAAATACATAACACAGGAGAAGCGCACAGAATGTTGGGCTGTATGCTATAATTCCTGTGCGTGTGCGCTACTCACCATGCGTGGCCAATCACAACGTGGACACCACCAATTCTTGTGTGGATGAGAATTGTTAAAAAAAGTAATGAATTTAACAAGTGTTTGGAAAAATTGGCGGCATATGTATTGTAGTATATTTTGATTTAAAATGGCTGTGTTCGTTATGTGGCTAACAAATTTTCGACGTTTCTTCCATTTCTTCATACCTAGAATATCACGTTACGAAAACAATAATTACATAATTTACAAAATATGTATCATTTTCGAATGCTGCCAATGTTCATAAGTAAATTTTTTACTGGCAAAAATCTTTTTTGGCGTCCACAAAGTGATTCGTTGGCATCCACCATGCCAAACTATTTTGTGATGAACACATTATTAAGTTGACAATAGAATATCGACGACATTAAAAATATATTTTGTGATGGCTAAAATAATGTTGTTTTTACCACAAAACATTAGACAGGGTGAATTCCAGTAAAACAGTTTGTCGCCACCACATAATATTTTTTTTGGGGTATCTATGATCATACCCTGAACATTTCAAGATAAACTTTCAGAACGTTTGTACTTGTGCGGCATAAATACAATTGTTAGCCCGGTCTTATACAGAAACTAAAGTTGTAATGGAGAGATAGGGTGGCTCTTAACATTAAGGTGAAACGAGGTGAGAATGGAGCAGCGCCGGAATGCAAGGGCGGGGAAACGGGAGATCCCCGAGAAAACCCACAAACCAGCGGCGTCGTCCGGCATGATTCTCACGTGTGAAAATCCAAGAGCCATCCCGCCAGGAATCGAACCCAGTTCACCTAGGTGGTAATCAAGTAGTATAACCATTACACCACCGCAGCCCCAACTAGAGATCAACAATAATCATACATAAAAATTTCAATTACATTTACTTTAGTATCTAATGAAGAAAACGTAAAAGCAATATTAAATGTGCATTTTGCAATTAATGATAACATTTGAAATTACAGCTGAAAATAAGGTAACTAGTATGGTAATTAAATTGCTTGAAGATAAATTTGAATGTACAAACAATTACAGTACACGGCTTTTTACTATGAGTTCTTAGAAAACAATTTTTTGTGAATATGATAAACTTGAATTAATATCAGAAACTACCTAAAATTCATAGGGTAAGAAGATATCCAGTGTTTTTGAGAAACTTATCTCTGGAGAAATAAGAAGTTTAATAATAGGCTAAACAACTTACATTTATTCTTCTTCTTAGAATAATATCACGGTTTTTGTGGACATCTCATGGGAAAACAACTTCAAACTTTCTTTTCTTGAAGAGCTAATTTTACAAAGCAGCCATACAGAAACTTTTTTATGCCGGAGTCATATAGCTCCGATAACCATAACACAATGAAAACTCCGACAACGATACGACAAAACCACTTCCAAAGCGACTGCTGAAATTTAAACAAGTTTACAGGCCGGCTAGGATATTTCGGCGCCAAATACAAGGCACTCATACAATAAACTATTGTAAATTGGAAGGCGGTGGACATAGGAAAGGTTTTAACAAACAATACTGACAAAGGTTGCAGATGTTAATTTAAAGCACAAGTTATGTGTTAATTTTGTGAGTTTAATCCGGCAAGTAGCAAATAAATTTTAATTTGTGAGACGTAAATTTCCCAATGTAGGTAAAGTTTGTAACTGTTTGCTTTTAAAAGGTTATACTCCCTGTTTTCAGCACTGCACAACACGACACAAATAGAAATAATTTCTTATCCAAAATTGTTGGTTGTGCGACATTTTTCGTCGCGCTGACGTCAAGAGTGTCTTGTTTTTGACTGACTGCTCGGTTTAAATGGCCGTGTTGGATGTGTCAAGTCGTACTTCTCGGGGGCTATGCACCCCTAATACACGAACTTCACCATTCGTACCAACCAACTTTCTGAAAATCCAAATAGCATCTCCGAGCTCAAACCTAAGCTTACGACGAGAATACAAAACTGGACTTGGAGAAATACCAATAACAGAATTATTAGTAGCAACAAGTTCATTAATTGCAAAAGTCTTCCAACATATAATGTCTCTTGAATCTATTTGACTAACATAATTAACACCAGTCACTGTACTGTTGTGTGCATGCCTGTAGAAACAAACTTCCAGAATACCAGATCCGTTGTGTGCAGTCATTCCCTGGAGAGCAAATCTGTACATGAAACTCACAAGGACGAAACTCTCTTCAGCAGTTGTAACCTGCTAGACGAAAACGTTATCATCCTTCGTAACATCGCAATCGATAGAACCAATATTCCGAATCAAATAAGACAACAACATACTCTAGATCAGCGCTTCAAAAAAAAAAAGTACATATATACCTAACCTCCTCTTGGAGAATAATAATTGAACAAATGTAATGCGAAATCAGACGATGTGCAAATAAGAAATTCGTGATTAAATAATCAATGATATTTCTAGATACACTCTTAGTGGAAATATTGCAAAGCGCCTGTGCTTACAGGGCAAGGTTTTTGGCAGCTTGCAGTGTTCAAAGTTTATATTTTCGACTATCAAACTTTGACGTCAGCGAACAATATCGAGATCCCATTTCTAACTTTCACATCCTAAGCGTTATGACAGCCGTTTTATTCGCTTCGCTACCAAATTTCTGCTACCCATTTTTGTTTTACGTTCCTGATTATATGACTCAGTTTGCTGCCACGTCTGCATGATCACAGAAGTTGTATTATCGGGTCAGTCAAATCGGGAAATCGCTTTGCTTATCGACCAAACATAAAAATGGATACCAGTAAAGTAGAAATGCTTTCTAGTTTAGTACGTTGCCGGACAACCTCTTTAATTTGTAAGGATAGAAGCTTTTGGAAATTATTTCGCGAATATATATATTGCAAACTTCCACAACTTCTTTTTCACTTTTATGATTGTATTACTCTTTTTAACTTGTCTTTGCTGTCTGCAAACAAACCAGGGATACACTCTTATCGTATCTCTCTCAGATTTTTTTCGCGAACAATTAGTTTGAGGTTTTTAACTTGCGAGTACCTATGCGTGTTTCATTTCTAAGAAGCTAGTCATTTTCTTCTGTGCCTATTATATTATTATATTACCATGAGAAGGGCGTTGTGCCATCATAACTCAGCCATACCAGAGTCCAGCAGAAATCACTTTGTTATAAGGCAATTTGCTAATATTTCACAGGCAGACATGCACTGAAGGCAGTGTCTTTGAAATGCAACTGGTAACTTACTTCTGCTTGAATTTTAACGTATCCCCTAAAACAACGTTACGTTTTAATCATCTAGTGCCATTGAACATTTCTGGAAATGTACACGTACTTTAATTATAACGTGTTGCCAAAAGTGGTGCTATATGTTTAGGTTTCTACGTCGTCATTGAAGAGTACTGGAAACCTACGCTTGCTTGAATTATTACTTGTACCCAAAAATATCGTCATAATTTTGACTTTTTACAGTGCAATTGAAGAATACTGGAAACCTACGCGTGCTTGAATTATTAACTGTCCCAAAAAATAACGCTTTATTTTCAGGCAACCAGTGTCATTGAAATATAATGGAAATGTATACGTGATAAGATTTACTTTTCAACAAAAATACTGTGCACTTTTAATAATATGTCAAAAATTATGCTGTATATTCAAGCTTACGATTGTTTCAATTTGAAGATATTACTTTGTAAAAAATGGCTTTTAAGTTTGAGGTTTTCTCCTTTGCAGGTACTTGTGTGTTATTCTTTATTAATACGGGAGGCACTTCCTTTTTTACCTACTTTCAAGATGACTTACTAGAGACCCGGACATGTCTCGAGTTTAAGTAATGACAATGGGATACAGTACTTAAACATCTTGTACTTTCTTGTCACTTGCAGGGGCCGTGGTGGTGTAGTGGTTAGACTACTCGCCATTCACCCAGACGAGCAGGGTTCGATTCCCGGCGGAGTCACTCCCGGCGGAGTCACTCCCGGATTTTTGCATGTAGGAATAGTGCCAGACGATGCCGCTGGTCGTCGGGGTTTTCTCGGGGATCTCCCGTTTCTCCCACCTTTTCATTCCGGAGCGGCTCCATTCTCACCTCACGTCACTCTCATCGGCTCTCAACACCTCGATGTTAAGAGCTGCCCAAATCTCTGCACTCACTCACTTCACTCACTTTTCACTTGCATGATATACTGAGGGGATTCTTGGCACGGCCAGCAGGATATCGAGTCAATGAGAAACATAGCCCAAGCAAACAAAGTGTGACCTATTCCGCAGTTCACTAGACGTCTCGCCAACAGTGGAGTCTTCAGGGATGGAAAAAGTACCTAGTGTAGAATACGAGAAACTGGCAACTATCGGCCGTGGCCTGCATATTATGAAACCAAGCCAGTATTAGCCTGGGCAAGTTTAGGAATTCTTGTAAAAGAGAAATAGTGTTGGCCGTACGGGGAATCGAACCCATGTTTGAGACATCAGGCGATGGACAAATTACGGTATCTCTGAAGTCTAGCCTTGCAGCCAAATAAGTCCTTAGAATTCCCGTCTCTCTTAGGCAAAGCAAATGAAAGTTACATGTAAGAAACAATTTATTTTTATTTCAGAAAGTGCAGGAAAACCAAATTGTAAAAATTATTTGGAAACTAGTTTTCGACGTAATTTTTGTAACACTACAAGTAAAATTAAATATATTTTACATAACATTATTCTGGACTGTGTAAAACTGTATTTGAATTTGAAAATTTTTGTTAACATGATATAACAGAGACGAAATTTTGTTTGCACCATAAACTAGAGTGTTTTAAAGGTAACGCTTTTTGTCACTTGTGTTGACAACAAAATATTTTGCAACTAGTTTTATAACAATTGCTTGTAAATCTTACAAATGTTTTTCACAGTGTAAGTGGGGTGTCGACGCCCAGTTGATGATGGCACGCCGACGTTTAGCAGCTCAGTCCGCTAGGGTGTCGATGGTGTTGATGCTTATTGGACTTGTTGTGTGGGGCGTTGCTGACATCAGTGAGACTGGTCGTGTGTGTCATGGTTGAGGTCACGGAGCCTTGTCGTGTAAGACGTGGCTGATAACATGGGGACTTGTTATGGCTAA
>NQII01000205.1:1096390-1122289 GCA_002778355.1 Clitarchus hookeri | reverse complement strand
CGGTGACAATGTAGCCGCCCCCGCCGTCCCCGCCGTCCCCGGCGCCGACTGCTCCGGTTTCCTGCCGTCTTCCGCAGCCCCTGCTGCATACACATAAACACTGACACCAACCATCTGTTAACTCACAGTTAGTACAAGCACTCTGGAGTAACCTACAAACACTGCGCTACATAACACTTTCACTTTGGGTCCTATACATATGGTCGTTGCACAGAACTGGATTTAAGGATGTTTACTGTAGACAGCATACAACAGTGTGCAGTAAGTAAAGTGAGTTAGTGAGTGAAGAGATTTGGGCGGCTCTTAACAGCGAGGTCTTGAAAGCCGATGAGGGTGATTGAGATGAGTATGGAGCAGCTCTGGAATGAAATGGCGGGGAAAACGGGAGATACCCGAGAAAACCCGCCTACCAGCAGCATCGTCCGGCACGATTCCCATTAGCGAAAATCCGGGTGATACCCGGCCGGGGATTGAACCCAGTATCGCCTTTGTGGGAGGCGATTAGGCTAACCGTCACCGCGGCCCCTCAGTACGTAAAGACCCTCACATATTTGGAGACATAATTTATTGTTGAGACTGTATTCTGCAGTATCATAAACACCCACTGCCATTTAAACTCAAAACACATTTATATTTGTCCCGACTTAATGACAGAGCCATATATTGACACTTGTACAGTTCGCAATAAAACATTTGTTCGTTGCAACGCCTTAACACTTTTCAGGACTATGCCCAAATCTAGTTCGCGGAACTGTAGTACGACGATTCCTCTGTCCTCGAAAACAACAAGATTCATACGAATGTGCTTCCATGCTATGATGATGAGTTTATTGCCAGGAGAGTACGTAGGCTGATGCGAGTATTTACTATATTTGTTTTTTATAACCGTGCAATGGAGATTTTATGTATATAACACTGAAGCATCTCCACATTTTTTTTTCCCGCATTCCAAGACGGTAACACCTATATAATCATTCGTTTTTAAACATCATCTTCTCCTAGATGTTGCAGTGGCTTTGTAGTCAAGATGCTCGACTGGTGACCTTAGGGGTGTTGGAACGAAACTCCACATTCCCAGAAATTTTTGAGTTCCAAAACAACTACCAACTAAAAAAAAATTCCAGCACTCCTGGCGCCCGTCATTTTAACTAGCCTCCCCGATGCTAGCACACCTCTGCAGGACACGAGTGAAGCAAGACACATGTACAACATGACTGCGCTGATACCATCACTCCTAGCCACGAACTGTAGAACTTCAAACCCTCTGGTGGCACATGCGAGAATAAATTATGACCACCTACAGCAGTCGATGCAAGAATTAAAGATGGCTTAGCACACTCTGATGGTGGTTATTGAATCAATGATGGCTGCCTACAGCAGACGACAGTGATAAGGGAACATCCAAGATGGAGGACCCGAGAAGCAAGGGCGAGGAAAGAGTAAAACTAAAGGAGACCAGGAAGTATATGGTACTCTCCCCCTCCCAGAAGGGATAGAACGGGCGATATCGAGAGAGACAGGAAAGAACGAGGTAGCATGAGAAAAATGACACAAGAGAGATAAAGGAAACAGGAAGTAATATAATAAACCCCCCGAAGGGATAGAATAAGTGAGAGCGAGAGAGAGGATGGAATGCCAGAGCTTGAGAAAAAAATACCATCGAAATGACATAGCGGGAGAAAAAAAGAATCGGAGTTCAAGAGCGTGATGTGTCTATATTGAATAATAGAGCAGGAGGAAAAAAAGGGAAATTCCAAAGGAAAAAAAAAGGAAAATTTAAGATGGGCGCTGCAGACGAGGAATGGCCGAGCAAGAGGTTTACCTGTAACATAATCCAAGATGAACGCTGTGGCTCCCAGGCTCCCCCACCAGCAGCCAGGTGGTGCAGAACATACAATTTGTAACTACAAGCAGTATAAGGAAATAACGAAATTAAAAGGCTTCACAGTTGTTTAAATATGTTCATAAACATCATAATCGTCATAAAGAAATAAAATTTTCCCCTGTCGGACGATTAGGCTGATTGGAGTAGGCCTATTCGCTGTTATTTTGTATGAGAAAGATATAGAATGCTATACAAGTATTTAGTGAAAACTGATATTTTTTAATATTTATAATATCAAGAAACGTCGTAATATTAATTCATACATTTTCCCAGAAGTTCTCCGATTTCACATTATCTAAGGGTGATGATTGGCAATGTTAATTCTTGCATGTTGTTGAAAGTATATGGACAAGGCATAAAGGAAATACTAACCAATGCTTTCAAGAGTGCTCTCTTGATATTAGACAGACAGAAAAATTACTTCCCTACATTCATAGTAATTGACTAGGATATACACTCAAAACGCGAGGGAAGACCGTCGAATTTGAAGTGGAACAAAACATATATGCGAGTATATTTATAACATGTAGATAAATAATTTTTGTGGGTCTATGCGAGTATATTGTGAATTTGGAACCTTGATATTTTATTACGGTTAACTGTATAGTTACAACATTCCATATAATTTATATAACCATTATTTTCAACCCAGTTTTGGTGTAACGGAAGAATCTGTTTGCATATTATATTAATTTATGTTTTTAGCTAAAATGTATTAAGTCGTAAGTTTCTCTCAGAAATGTTAGTGAAGTTCTGGTAGTAAAGCACAGCTTCAAATTAATTGACTTAAGAATGCACCTTATAAAATACAGACTGAACGAAATTACTCTTTTAGTAAAAATAAGCTAATTATCTACCTTAAACACATTAATACTCCAAAAGCTCTAACTTTTTTCTAAATAAAGAACCTTAAAAATAATTATACCACCAAATTCACGAACAAAATAAATATCGATACTCTAAAATTAAAGTAAATCGAAAATGTTGTTTTTCAAATAGGAATCACAGAAGCCACGAAAAGTAGTTTTGAGTATGACTACTTTAAAAAAGATAAACTTCGAGTACAATGTTCATAAAGATCTCAACATAATGGTTTACCAGTGGATTATGTTCCATAACATAACTTACTTGAAGGATCAAAGTAATGCTTCGCAATTCCCAATTTTTCAACTTTAAAATATTAAAATAATGGTAAATAAGTTTATTGCTGTTTTCTCTCAGGATAAATCAATATGATAGTGAATCTGTTTTTTTATACGACTGTCATTGCAAGCCTCTTATTACAAGCGCGATGTATGTGCAGTCTGTAACTGACAACTGTAACAGTTGTAAAATTTATAGAAGGAACAACAAACAACGTGATTTCAAATATCATAATCGGATTAATTATGCGTAAGATATGACTAAGAATTCCATTTTCTATATGGAAACAAACAAATCCTGCATTAACAACTGCCAAAAATGTTTCCGTTTTCTTCCTCTCGAAATTCTGCACGTAGTTGCGTTAATTGTAATTCCAGAGGCAATTTAATTGTGATTCAAAAGAGCTTTGTACATAAACTTAAAAAACGAATGCCTCCTTTATTTAGAAGCTTAGTTTCTTACTCCTCATAACTTGGCGTGACAGCGACACCTCTGGTAACTCTGATGTTCCGTAATTTGATCACGTAACCACGGTCTAGTTGGAAATTGCATATCACGATTCGTAAACTTGCTAGGTATTTATCGTCACGTTCATCATAACTAGAGCACGAAAAAACCTTTTATGATAGTAATTACGAAAACAGAAACATAAATTTTATCATTAAAAGATTAACAATGCTGAAGAAAACACCACCAATCTAACTGAGTTGGAGCAGTAAACTAGAGGATAAAAATATCCTTCGTGCTCTTGTGAGGTGCCTACTTAATTTTTATACCAACTCTCCTTTTTTTATTTTATGTGNAATAAAAATATCCTTCGTGCTCTTGTGAGGTGCCTACTTAATTTTTATACCAACTCTCCTTTTTTTATTTTATGTGGCATTTCTTGTCTGGCAGCAAAATGTCATTTCTTTTATCATGTAGTCATTGAATTTGAAATATTTCATTCAAAATATTTCAATGACATAACCACATAAACAATTTTTCACTCAATAAAANAGTCATTGAATTTGAAATATTTCATTCAAAATATTTCAATGACATAACCACATAAACAATTTTTCACTCAATAAAAATTCATTTTTTAACTCTGAAAAATTATTGAGAAAATGTTTGTCATATCAAAACCATAAATCGTTTATCTTGACNAAAATTCATTTTTTAACTCTGAAAAATTATTGAGAAAATGTTTGTCATATCAAAACCATAAATCGTTTATCTTGACAAAAGTAATATTATATGAATTTACATAACGAATTCGTTTCACTGTTAAACACGTATTGCTTAAGTGCAACATGTATACTGAAGCAACATTCCGTTAGACTTCATGACACATTTGTGCATGTACAGGACACGTTTACACCGCTCCAAAAAAAGGTCTACATAACTAGGTTATGTCTCATCCTGTGTGGCTATAACACATTACACATTTGAGCTCTAATCATGCAATGCAAGGTGAACTAATTACCTTATACATTACTATAATTCACCAGAGGATATGTATGCACGTAGATAGTTTAATCTTAGTGGTTGCCACTATTGCACGGTAATTAAAGTAGGCAGTAAGTTTCTGATAGGGCCTGAAAATGTATTAAAATATGGTATTCGGGAAGTATACGAATTGAGAAACTATTAGATAAATTAACGTTGTCTAAATAGTGATTACTTGTATTTTTCGAATACAAGTAATNATACGAATTGAGAAACTATTAGATAAATTAACGTTGTCTAAATAGTGATTACTTGTATTTTTCGAATACAAGTAATAATTTTTATAATAAATTTTGAAATCTCTTATTTACACTGAAGAGCCAAAAAAAATGGTATAGGCTTGCGTATGCAAATAACAGATGTATGCAACCAATCAGAGTAACATGATACGGTCGGCAACGCCTATATAAGACAACNGTGCGTATGCAAATAACAGATGTATGCAACCAATCAGAGTAACATGATACGGTCGGCAACGCCTATATAAGACAACAAAGCGTCTGGAAAAGTTGCTAGATCGGTTACTGCTGCTAGAATAGCAGATTATCAAGATATAAGTGAGTTTGAACGTGGTGTTATAGTCGGATCACGAGAGATGAGACAGCATCTCCGAGGTAGCAATAAAATTTGCATTTTTAAGTACGAAAATTTCACGACTGTGTCGTGAATATCGGGAATCCGGTAAAACATCAAATCTTCGACATCGCTGTGGCCGGAAAAAGATCGTGAACGAACGNACTTAAGGAGCTAAAATAAGTATTGTTTTAAAATGTACGCTAAGAATATACTAGCTTCCAACAATGTTATTTCATACCTTTCAATATTTACGAGCCTTCAGACAATTTAATTATCGGAAATTTATACCCAAATTAATATTTATGATGCTTTTAATAGAAAAAAGTACCTTAAATCCCGTGACGGTCGAGAATAAAAATATAAGGACGGTTTCCAAGGCGCTAGAGTCATGCCCATGTGAGGACTTCCTTTGTGAATGTTCGCCTGGTACATAAAAGGATAAATTAGTAGGAAACTTCAGCTCAGGAGGAACTGTCGAAATAAACCAAGATTGTAAATGTGTACATTAAAATGCTTAAAACTTGTCTCTTTCTTTTGAAAAAGAAATTTTCCTCATGAAGGTTTTTTGATTAAGGAATTTGCAAATAATTCTACAGGTCTGAAGAAAATCTATACGAGAAAATAATTTATGACGTACCGAAACGTACACTTATTTAGAAATATTAATTCTTGGAGACTTGGTTTTTTTTTGTATAAGTGGCCACATAAAGTCGTTTGTTGTAGAAATAATTTCTTTAAATAATTCTCTTTTGAACGACGCATCGTATCATCCGTGGATACTCCATAATAAATCAAGTGCTGTGAGTGTAATGCGATATTTCCTCTTATTAAATGGTCAACCTTCACATCCTTGCAAGCTAAACCTACTACAGACAATCAAGACAGTCAATATACACATTTTAAGAAAACCTTTTGAGTGCGTATGTGCACCAAACTTTCACTGCTGAAATTAGAATTGTCACTGAGGTGTAGAAATTATTTTTAATATTTGTAAATTAAAGGTCTCGCCTGCATGCATCGTTTTTCTACTTTTGCGGCCGAGAAGCGCGGGAGCTATAAGGGTTACACTGGCACGCGCTGCAAGAGCGCCATCGCCGCTATGCGCGCGGATCTGAACTGACGTGCAGTGTTCTCGTAGTGCTGCGAGTACCTATGACACTTTCAGTGGTGACCATATAATTTTATTGATGAAAGATCTGCAGCAAAGTTCAATACAGGCTCCTATCGTAGTTTGACTAGAGTCCAGCTAGTATTTTTAAGAAATGGCAGTTTGAATAAACCGTTTCTAACTATATTGGAGGGCTCCAAAATACTATTTATAGCATGTGTGGTAACTTATGGGGCGGAGGGGGGGGGGAGGGTAAACATATTGGGCACGTTAAATAATTTCGTCAAAATCAGGATTTCCAACACACTGCGACGCAGTTCAAGCGCCAGGCAAGCGGAACCCTTAATAACATGGAATGTTACTAATAAAAATGTTTGACACTTTAATATTTATTAATTCACGTGGATAACTCTTTTATATGCCGTTATAAATAATCACGCGTAGATGTTAACTTGATCTGTGGACTTAAAATACATAAATTGATTCTAGAAAAACTCATGATTCCTAAATTTTTTAAGGTAGAGGTAGTGGAATCTGCCTCTTCATCCCTTCCTCTAGAAACTCGCCCGACCTCTGCCGTGCAGGTNCTTTCCTATAGAAACTCGCCCGGCCTCTGCCGTGCAGGTCTTTCTATAGACACATGTCATGATTTACCTTGCACGTGGTTGCTCTTCAAGGCCACGAAGTGTGTGACGTGACTTGTGCGACTACAGTGAGTATTTGGAACTTCGTAGAATAAACAACGTGCATTAGTCGTGCTGAGTACGCCTCGCTCTGACTTACCCCGTGGGAAAACTGTTAATTAGACGAAACTTCTAGAGGCATAGAACCATTAATAAAGGTTTACCAGCATGTAGCTTGGTTGCGCGCGAGTTAGCCAAGCGTGAAGATTGCGTTCCAGGAGAACTGACGCCAATTAAACTCAAGATCCCCCCCCCCCCNATCATGTGACTTACAAACTTTTAGACTCAAAAATGTTCCTAAGAAAATTACATACATTGATACCGTCACATCACATTCAAAAGGCGTAGAACCGTGCGCATAAATAAAACTCACAACTCAAACAATATTTCCAATATAATAATTGTTAGATTCTGTTGTCGAAAAAATTATAAAATTTCTTCAGAGTGTAATAAATTGCTAGAGCTTAAAATTATTTTTAGCATCACAAAAATTTCATAATTAAATTGACGTGAAACTCGTAAAGAGGTTCGTTCAGACATTACTTTTAGTTTTCTTGTAGGCGAGTGAAGTGTTAAGTTTTATAAATATTCGTATATGGGTTTCCAGTGACTGGAATTTGCATTTAAGCTGAAAATAAATACCGGGGTGAAATTGGAAAACATTTACGGAAGTTATAAATTTAATATATATGTTGTTATGCAAATATATGATTATTACAGCAGAGCTATGTTTTCCTACTGCAAAACAGATAGTACCCCCAACAAAACAACTTCAACATTATTCGAATAGTTCCCACAACAAACATAATCGTAAGAACCTAACAGAGTGATTCTGTTTCTGGTACTAAACAGTTCGGTAATAGTATTTGAGGGTAGCTGCAATCGAATATTCTGTTAGGTTATTAAAAGCCGAGTTGTTATGGTAAAAATACAAATCCGGCAAAGTTCTGTTGGAGGTATTATATGTTTCATTAAAGAAACACTGTAGCAACCATATGTAAAGTAGCAAATACAATCACAGACAGGAATATACAAACAGTTCTGTTGGTATTTATATCTATGTTAACCATATTTATATGGTTTCTACAAGCCATCAAATGGCTGTCCCTATTTGAACAGTCGATGTGTTTTAAACAGCCATTTTTTTTTTCTTNTCGATGTGTTTTAAACAGCCATTTTTTTTTTCTTAGTGTATGCAGGTCAGCTTTCACATTAATCAGTTGCCTATCTACTTTCCTGTGAAACAACTGCCCGTTGACTATTGAAGAACTATATTGAAGAACAGGTTCAAGCTGGCGAAAATAACAGTTCTCGGTTCACAGAATTATCAAATTCTCGAGTTAATTTGAGAAACCGGTTTCGTTATATATATAAAGTGGGGCTATTTAGACCATGGAGCTTTGTGAATCAAAATAAGAAAATTGTTCTTTGCGCCTCTTTCACATGCAGCCTGGATGTCATTTGCAGTTTGGTAGCTTGTGCGTGATGTTGCAGAAGAAAGCACAAACTGAGTATATATCTTCGACAGATCTCACATGAAATAAATTTGAAAAAAAAAACAGTGGTACGTGATAACTGTTTAGAAATGAAGCTGATGTAGTATCCAATGTTTGTAATTTAAGATCTGACGGAAAAAAACTATAGCCAATTTGTGCATGATTTGTTTGTAACATGGCCAGCGAAGAACACTTAGAAGTTCTATATGACCACTAGAGGCATCTGTTGCTTGGTCATNCACTTAAAAGCCACGAGAATTAGATATATTTAACAGACCTCGTCGTTATTCGCCAGGAATCATGTGACTTACAAACGTTTAGACTCAAAAATGTTCCTAAGAAAATTACATACATTGATACCGTCACATCACATTCAAAAGGCGTAGAACCGTGCGCATAAATAAAACTCACAACTCAAACAATATTTCCAATATAATAATTGTTAGATTCTGTTGTCGAAAATATTATAAAATTTCTTCAGAGTGTAATAAATTGCTAGAGCTTAAAATTAGTTTTAGCATCACAAAAATTTCATAATTAAATTGACGTGAAACTCGTAAAGAGGTTCGTTCAGACATTACTTTTAGTTTTCTTGTAGGCGAGTGAAGTGTTAAGTTTTATAAATATTCGTACATGGGTTTCCAGTGACTGGAATTTGCATTTAAGCTGAAAATAAATACCGGGGTGAAATTGGAAAACATTTACAGAAGTTATAAATTTAATATATATGTTGTTATGCAAATATATGATTATTACAGCAGAGCTATGTTTTCCTACTGCAAAACAGATAGTACCCCCAACAAAACAACTTCAACATTATTCGAATAGTTCCCACAACAAACATAATCGTAATAACCTAACAGAGTGATTCTGTTTCTGGTACTAAACAGTTCGGTATTCGTATTTGAGGGTAGCTGCAATCGAATATTCTGTTAGGTTATTAAAAGCCGAGTTGTTATGGTAAAAATACAAATCCGGCAAAGTTCTTTTGGAGGTATTATATGTTTCGTTAAAGAAATACTGTAGCAACCATATGTACAGTAGCAAATACAATCACAGACAGGAATATACAAACAGTTCTGTTGGTATTTATATCTATGTTAACCATATTTATATGGTTTCTACAAGCCATCAAATGGCTGTCCCTATTTGAACAGTGGATGTGTTTTAAACAGCCATATTTTTTTTTTCTTAGTGTATGCAGGTTAGCTTTCACATTAATCAGTTGCCTATCTACTTTCCTGTGAAACAACTGGCCGTTGACTATTAAAGAACTATATTGAAGAACAGGTTGAAGCTGGCGAAAATAACAGTTCTCGGTTCACAGAATTATCAAATTCTCGAGTTAATTTGAGAAACCGGTTTCGTTATATATATAAAGTGGGGCTATTTAGACCATGGAGCTTTTTCAATCAAAATAAGAAAATTGTTTTTTGCGCCTCTTTCACGTGCAGCCTGGATGCCATTTGCAGTTTGGTAGCTTGTGCGTGATGTTGCAGAAGAAAGCACAAACTGAGTGTATATCTTCGACAGATCTCACATGAAATAAATTTGAAAAAAAAAAACAGTGGTACGTGATAACTGTTTAGAAATGAAGCTGATGTAGTATCCAATGTTTGTAATTTAAGATCTGACGGAAAAAAACTATAGCCAATTTGTGCATGTTTTGTTTGTAACATGGCCAGCGAAGAACACTTAGAAGTTCTATATGACCACTAGAGGCATCTGTTGCTTGGTCATGGAACTATTAGAAGTTTACGACCATCGCTGCACGTGGGACTATTAAAACCAACTTTGATGGCGCTATTTGACTGCAATCATATATTAATTTGTTTTCGTTTATTTGGTGTATGTATTTTATAAAGGTACTCCAGCACTTTTAAACGTCCAATAAATTACTAAAATAAATATAAATAAAAAAATTTATACGAAATATTTGGTGACGAAGCTTAAATCTTTCTAACAAAGTTGTTTGTACAATTTGTAGGGACTCTAATTTAATAAAGTTTGTGAATAAGGTTCTGACTAAAAATATATAATCAGAATATTCTTCGGCTTCAGTTTTATTGGTTTACTTGTTTCTTGTGAAAAAAAGTGGCCGATGTGGTTATGGGAAAGGCCCACCTTAAAGTAGCAGATTTCATCACCCTGAAATTTTTTTCAAACACAGAACAGTATATTTAAAAATGATTCATAATATTTTGTAGATAAAAGTAATTTTTGATATTTATACCGATGCGATTTTACGGTTATTTTATGCTTTCTGATGGCGAGGGAATATAAAACGAAGAATGCGTATTGGCAGTGGTCCGAAGAAAGACTAAGACTCAAGCAAAAATGAGTCTACTTAATGGCCATTTAGGTACGAGAGATGCAGCATCGCACTACAATGTACCATACACAACTCTGCAGAGAAGAGGTTTTGAAACTCTTAATTAATAGAGAATTCGTGAATGATCCCAACTATGCACAAATCGCTACGATAAGGAAGTCCATTGGTCATCCCACAATTTTGTCTCCAGGGCAAGTAACTGATCTTGTGGACAGGCTTACAAGTCTTTCAAGTCGTGGTTATGGTTATTAATCCATTTGTGTGAGAAGGGCAGTTGCCATTATGCAAAAATAAAGAATATTAACACTACATGGAGTGATCAACAAAAATGGCTGGGAAATATTGGTTTTATTCTTTCATGGGCCGACATAGAGATTCCATTTCATTGAGAAAACTAGAAGGTCTTCCGAAAGCTCGGGCAATGGGACTGAACAAAGAGGTTGTGGATAATTTCTACGACCTCTTGAAGAGTATATACATATGATGAGTTANTGAACAAAGAGGCTGTGGATAATTTCTACGACCTCTTGAAGAGTATATACATATGATGAGTTAGATATTCAAGACGAACCTCAGAGCATCTACAAAATTGACGAGAGCGGGTTTCCAATGAACAACAGGCCCTTGAAAGTGGTAAGTGAAAGGGGTAAGTAGGACGTTACATCGCTGAAGAGTCTAAATCGAGTGTAAAATGTAACAGATGTTGTCTGTTGCAATGCAAGTTGGGTATTTATTCCCCCATTAATTATATGCACATAGAAGAGAAAAATGGCATAATATAAGCATGGAATGCCTCTTGGCAGTCAAGTGGCAATGTCGGAATCAAGTTACATTAACGAAGATTGGTTTCTGGTTTGGCTGCAGCATTTTCAAAACTACCGTTCACCGCGACCATGCTTATTGTTACTGGTTGGACGTTTTTCACACCAGTCACTACACAGCTTGGAGTATTGTGTGGAACACCAAATCGAGTTGCTATGTTTGCCAACAGAGCACTTACGTCTTTCAACCGCTGGATATAACTGTTTTCAAGCCTCTGAAAACATACTACCACAACTAAATAAATTCGTTCGTGCACACTAACCCCACAGTTTCCATTATAAAGTTCGTTGTTGGTGGCATTTTCAACGCAGCATTGACGAAGGGTGCAACTGTCAGCAATGCACTTAAAGGATATGAATGCATTGGTACTTACAATTTCCATCACGGTAAAATAACTACAGAGAAGTTCCTCCCTTCAGCCGTTTTCGATAATAACATTTCTGGTGATCATGACAATGAATGTAAAGTACAGAATGGAAAATCATCAGAAATGACAACGTCATCAAATAGTAGGTCTGTGAACCGAGAGTCTGATAAATGAACATCTTTGAATTCATCCCCGTCATTTTCTCTTGTGATGCCAACATCACAAAAAGAGAAACGGAAAAAAATTTCAACTAGAGAAAAGGGATCAGCTTGTCACGTGTCATCTCCAGAACACATTGGATAAACTAGAACAAATATGACGTTAACTTTTGAGAAGGTAGCACTAACAAGAAACAAGTCAACAAGAACTCACCATGTTAAGCCAGATGTAAAACGGAAGTGACGGCGCAGAATCATGAAACAAAGTCCAACTTCTACGAGTTCCAGCAAAGAGTTCTCGGAATCATAATATGAAGACAACACGCCATCATGTGGCATCTGTGGTGTGAGATATTTGGAGGAAAATTCATTGAATAAAGGTGACTGGATAAGTTGTCAAGAGTGCTACGGATTGTTTCACGAAATTTTTGTACGTACTCGTGTGAGACAAAAATTGTTTATGGTAAATGCGTTAAAATTTTTTTGAGTGTTATGGTAGATATTATAAGCCTTACATATGTCCTATCAAACCGCGAATTATATGATCGAAATAGCCCTGCGTACAGTCCAAAAAGCCCCACATTTTCCGAAGTTTCATACTAATGTAGTGTTTTGCTTATTATTTTTTATCAGTAAATGCGTATGCTATTAGGTTTTATTGTGACTTTATTTGTTGCATAATATTAGGAACTATATTTATATATTATATTTTATATGCTACCATGCACTGGTGAGAGATATAAGGCTTCAAATTTGAAAATGCCCAAATAGCGCCACTTTATCCTACTATTCAAAATGATTGGCTATTGACTTCCTTGATTTCGCATTACCTAATCGCACACATGTTAACTGTTACTGGCTCGGAATTTACATGACAAACAAACTACAGCAGTTTCGTATCGAGAAAAAATATGTAAATGGGTGGAACACTGCCATATTTTGTGTGTTTCTCGGGTAGGTTTTTTCCCTTATCTGAAGTACGCACAAAAATGATTTTATTTACTGAACCGCTAGGGAGTAAGTTCATAGCAATATTACCGCTTGTGAAATAGTCCGTCTTATATAACTTGGGAAGATTATGACAGTCAGTGAATGGCAACTTGTATACGAAACAAAAAAAGGGCCATTTACAAAATCCTATATCAGCTGTTGCACGAATGAATAAAAGTTAATATTACATAGGCTATTCTGAGTGCACTGCCGACGCATATCAGAAAAGCAGAAAATACACGATAAGAAAGAGTTCCTAGATTAATTAATATAATTTATTTTGCGTTGTTAGAGTTACAAACTAAACTTCGTGATAAAGTAGTATTCTATAGGTGTTCAAAATGAAATGCATAATAAAACGGTCTGTATCCAAACGAAACGCAACTTCAAAACCTTGTGAGTTCTTTTCACCACGTATCACCACTCTCGATACACGCTTTACATATGTGCTTGATATTAATTCCAAAAGCATACAGAAATATTGAATGGTATGGTTGAATTATTTTTTCTAATAATTTCACGAAATATGTTTCAAATTCATGTCGTTTCAAGCCAGTAATGGAATAAAAGTCAACTTTAAAAAAGACGGGCTCAAGAGGCAGGCCAACGTGCTGCTATCTGTTGAGCAACGCTCTCGGCTCACAACTCGCCCTGCCATGCCATGCTCGCCATCTGTCCGCTCTTTCCTGAAGCATTACCAGTCCCAAAAATAGCTTTCGTGTGTAAAATAACAAATTTACGAACATATACCAATAGTTTTATTTTTCCGCGAGCT
The DNA here is from genome assembly GCA_002778355.1 of Clitarchus hookeri. NCBI lineage: Eukaryota > Metazoa > Arthropoda > Insecta > Phasmatodea > Phasmatidae > Clitarchus > Clitarchus hookeri. The sequence continues at coordinate 1,108,463 of NQII01000205.1, read as the reverse complement.
CTGCAAAACTTTTAAAGTAACATGTATTTCGTGTACAGATATTTTCATTACAAGTTATTTCTATTGGGCCGGTAATCGTTCGTCTACGTCCATTACACGTCATGCTGATCTCCCACAAACTTATTTGATTATTTCAGTGCTGTTACTATACTGAATTAATAAAACGAAGAAAGTGGGATGCGCGTGAATAGTTTTTAAGCAATTCTCATGTTATTCCACGCCACATATTTCCAACTCGAACTTTTTAGTATCAGTAATAGTAGAATTACTGCTTTGCAATAGTCGTTGGTCAGTTGTTGGCGAATAAAAGTGCGTTGTCAATCAAGTTTCCCGAATTACTTTTAGTTCCAGTTATATAAGCTATGACGTCCAAAGTATGATAAGAACTACAACTACCGTCTCGCAAATGTAAACCCAAATTCGCTGTCTCGGACAAATTAAAAAAAGTTAGCAAATATTAAATTTTTTGCAAGGTTTTATATTTTTACTTTTATGACTAACGANAAAAAAAGTTAGCAAATATTAAATTTTTTGCAAGGTTTTATATTTTTACTTTTATGACTAACGAATTTTTTTAGACGGATATCAGTCTAAAATATCTTACAGTACAATTACAAGTGGTTAATATGACAGCGTGTTGATAAAATATACAGTCTCCACTTGCCGCAGCAGCTGATGGCGAAAGGATACATAACCGAAAAGTAAACGTTGGCCCTACTTTCGTCGAACTCTCAAAATATTGCCAAGCTACACGAGACAGAGAATATGTGAGAAATATTTACAATAAATATTGCATGCATTTACTATGCCGAATATTTTTTCCTACGAGAAACAAAAATGTTATTTACTGACTAAAAAATAATGTATTTCTGTTATTGTTCGTAAACAATTTACACATTTACACATTAAAGCTTACATAAATGTAAAAGTGAATTCACACAAAATCTTCTAACACATTACTAACAAAATTTTTAAATGGAAAATCATAGATAATATTCCAGTTCTTTAATTATGCCATCGCTAAATATTTGCGTTAAAAATCAGCATCTCTACCCACAAACACGAAATTAATTAAACTTGCAAAATCATATAAGTAAAAAACAATTACGCAATCACACAAGGAAACTCAATTGCGATCCCAAAAAAAAATATTTTGTAAAATAAAGACCCCGCCAAATATTTCAAAATGGTTAACATTTTAGTAACACTTAAAAAAAAAAAAGTAACTAATTTTTTTTTATTACTAAACGGTTTTGTAACTAATACACGATTTTATTTATTTAGAAACTGTTTCATTTTCTGTTTTGAATTGAATGGATTTTTCAGCGAATACACAGATATTCTTTGTATTACTCATGTTTATAATTTTTCGCAACACGACAGGTTTGACTTTTATGTGTTCTCTACGTTCTGCTAACAGCTACTACAATAAAATATTAATGATTTCTAAAGCTCATGTTTAATGTACTGTAGTTGTAAATTACTTGACGGGAACTACGGTGGTGTAGTGTTCAGACCACTCGTCTCTCTCCGAGGCAAACCGTGTTCGATTCCTGGCGGGATCGCTGGGATGTTCGCATATGGGGAAGGTGTTAGACGTTGATTTTGGCTGGAGGGTTTTCTCAGGACACTCACTATTCTGCCGCCCTTATATTCCGTCGCTGCTTAATATGATGCCCTCGCAGACGTTCAACATCTCACTGTTCACGTGGCTGCCAAGCGTGGGACCAGCCGAAACAAAGGACAGGGATTTACATTTTAAATAGTTTTAGGAGCAGCTCAGTCACCTTTCAAATCTCTTTAAAAAAAAAAATACACTTTGTCCATCTTTCCCGGGCCACATTGGTATAGTCTATTCGCGGTTTCTTCACACTTTTCTAATCACACCTTTGAAAAACCACCCCATTTATGACGTTTTTGGATGTTTCCTAAATAGGCCATACATCACAACCGTTTTATACTTGTATTAACATAAAAGTACATTATATTTGNACTCGTCTCTCTCCGAGGCAAACCGTGTTCGATTCCTGGCGGGATCGCTGGGATGTTCGCATATGGGGAAGGTGTTAGACGTTGATTTTGGCTGGAGGGTTTTCTCAGGACACTCACTATTCTGCCGCCCTTATATTCCGTCGCTGCTTAATATGATGCCCTCGCAGACGTTCAACATCTCACTGTTCACGTGGCTGCCAAGCGTGGGACCAGCCGAAACAAAGGACAGGGATTTACATTTTAAATAGTTTTAGGAGCAGCTCAGTCACCTTTCAAATCTCTTTAAAAAAAAAAATACACTTTGTCCATCTTTCCCGGGCCACATTGGTATAGTCTATTCGCGGTTTCTTCACACTTTTCTAATCACACCTTTGAAAAACCACCCCATTTATGACGTTTTTGGATGTTTCCTAAATAGGCCATACATCACAACCGTTTTATACTTGTATTAACATAAAAGTACATTATATTTGGTAGAATTTAACTTTTACTTATATAAGGTGGAACTGAACTCTACCAACAAACTTCTGCAAGCTATTATTCATCAGAAAATAGGTCTAAAATATATACACTACATACAGTCCAAGTATATACCTGAGGGGTGAAAACCGGCCTGGAAAGTGTAGTTGAAGCAAATGTTTTTTACTAGTAATACAGCCAGAATGAACGGTAAATATCTGAGTTTCTGAATACAGCATTATCAAACGACGGAGTACAAAGCACAAAAATTAACATCAACCCCCATCTATGAAATGTGAGGGGTTGCCAAAAAATTAGTGCAAATAAAAATGTAACTCTATCACTTTGTTTGCGGTTTCCTGTGGATGTGTGATCTACTGGAAATTGTGAACAAACATTCCGTCTTTGGTTTTTAAGCTAACTGCCGCCGTTTTCGAGAAATTAATTCATGGCAATGAAGGTCACGTGGGGTGGAGATGGAGCAATGGCAAAATTACATGACGGTGAAGTGGGTGCCCCCCCCCCAAATAATGGCCATTGGTAATGTAAACCACGCTTCCCAGATATAAATATTCTTTTCGACCCCACCGGGAATCGAGTCCGATTCTCTGTGATGTGAGAGGCGAGGAATCCGGCCGCTGCGCCACCGTGGGCCCTACTTGCTTATAAGAGATAGTAAGTTAGGGTAGGTACTGATAACACGTGATATACGACTTTATCCAACATTACATGGTGTAATTTAAAACAGCAATTGCGTTGCTATGTGCCAGGCGTTGAGATTCATTGTTGGAACACTATGAATTTATTTTTCGAAAACGGTGGCAGTTAGCTTAAAAACAAAAGACGGAATGTTTGTTCACCATGTACGGTAGATTACATATCCACACGAAACAACAAAGTGATACACATGCTTTTTTACTGGCACAAATATGCTGCCAACCCCTCACTTTTCGTGGATGGGGGTTGATATTGGAGCCCATATTTTTGTGCTTTGTACTTCGTCGTTTAATAATGCTGTATTCAGAAAAGCAGATATCTATGGTTCATTCTGGCTGTGTTACTAGTAAAAAGCATCTGCTTCAACTGCACTTTCAAGGACGGTTTTCACCCCTTAGAAATATACTTGGACTATATGTAGTGTATATATTTTAGACCTATTTCTGATGAGGAATAGCCTGCAGAGGTTTGTTGGTAGAGTTCCGTACCACCGTGTATTTACATTAGAGTATTTATTTAATTTTAATCGATATGTATAACAACAGTAAGAAAATAGGTGTGTTGGTAATGCCTAGTAAGAAATTGTTCTTATGCAAAATATTATGTAACTGAGTGCGCACGANTAGGTGTGTTGGTAATGCCTAGTAAGAAATTGTTCTTATGCAAAATATTATGTAACTGAGTGCGCACGAATGTGGTACGTTGGGACAACGCACCACATTCGTGCGCACTCAGTTACATAATCGATTTCATGCTCCAGACTCGGTAAAGCTTTGTTTGTTTGTATGAGGCGGAGGAATATCCTGGAAAGTAGAACTTTAACAGGGGTTCAGAAAAGTTGAAAGTAACCGTGAATATACTATACATAAAGTTGTTTTTGTTAAATATTAATGGTGCAAAAACTGCAGGCAGGTAAAGATGTAAAGACTCATCAAAAACACAAAAAAAAAAAAAAACTCGTATTCCATTACTCCTACCTGCTCTCTTGTAGCATGGTTCTTCTCTTCAAACGGCACAAAGTGTATTTGTTTGAAAGCTTTCACTCGGCTGGTTTCGCACCAAAAGCAATCAACTCTCCGCTAACTGGCGAAACTCAGGTGGCTGAGTGGTCCGGGTGTCAGAGAACTAATGCGTGTTGCTCATCGCGTAGACATTCGTGGCTATACTATGCAAAGGCACCGCTACAAACATTGTTGTGTGATTATTTTCTGGTGCCGCAGATAGTGACACAGTTTTTGCCGCGCAGTAAAGACACGTATTCGCGTCCGGTTGCGTTAGAGCGCTGCACGTTAGCAGAACACTCAGATATGCAGCTGGCGTAGATGAAAGTAAATGAAAGCCAAAGAAACATAGCGTCTGTCTGGCGGCTACTAGTTTTTGATCGACATCTGCGCAAAACTGTCAGCATGTTTAAAGCTATTGNGAGAGGCGAGGAATCCGGCCGCTGCGCCACCACGGGCCCTACTTGCTTATAAGAGATAGTTAGTTAGGGTAGGTACTGATAACACGTGATAAACGACTTGATCCAACATTACATGGTGTAATTTAAAACTGCAATTGTGTTGCTATGTGCCAGGCGTTGAGATTCATTGTTGGAACATNCTATGTGCCAGGCGTTGAGATTCATTGTTGGAACATTATGAATTTATTTTTCGAAAACGGTGGCAGTTAGCTTAAAAACAAAAGACGGAATGTTTGTTCACCATGTACGGTATATTACATATCCATACGAAACAACAAAGTGATACAGATACTTTTTTATTGGCACAAATATGCTGCCAACCCCTCACTTTTCGTGAATGGGGGTTGATATTGGAGCCCATATTTTTGTGCTTTATACTTCGTCGTTTAATAATGCGGTATTCAGAAAAGCATATATCTATCGTTCATTCTGGCTGTGTTACTAGTAAAAAGCATCTGCTTCAACTGCACTTTCAAGGACGGTTTTCACCCCTTAGAAATATACTTGGACTATATGTAGTGTATATATTTTAGACCTATTTATGATGAGGAATAAATAGCCTGCAGATGTTTGTTGGTAGAGTTCCGTACCACCGTGTATTTACACTAGAGTATTTATTTAATTATAATCAATATTTGTAACAACAGTGAGAAAATAGGTGTGTTGGTAATGCCTAGTAAGAAATTGTTCTTATGCAAAATATTATGTAACTGAGTGCGCACGAATGTGGTGCGTTGGGACAACGCACCACATTCGAGCGCACTCAGTTACATAATCGGTTTCATGTTCCAGACTCGGTTAAGCTTTGTTTGTATGAGGCGGAGGAATATCCTGGAAAGTAGAACTTTAACAGGGGTTCAGAAAAGTTGAAAGTAACCGTGAATATACTATATATAAAGTTTTTATATTAAATATTAATGGTGCAAAAACTGCAGGCAGGTAAAGATGTGAAGACTCATCAAAAACACAAAATAAACTCGTATTCTATTACTCCTACCTGCTCTCTTGTAGCATGGTTCTTCTCTTCAAACGGCACAAAGTGTATTTGTTTGAAAGCTTTCACTCGGCTGGTTTCGCACCAGAAGCAATCAACTCTCAGCTAACTGGCGAAACTCAGGTGGCTGAGTGGTCCGGGTGTCAGAGAACTAATGCGTGTTGCTCATCGCGTAGACATTCGTGGCTATGCAATGCAAAGGCACCGCTACAAACATTGTTGTGTGATTATTTTCTGGTGCCACAGATAGTGACTTTGTTTTTGCCGCACAGTGAAGACACGTATTCGCGTCCGGTTGCGTTAGAGCGCTACACGTTAGCAGAACACTCAGATATGCAGCTGGCGTAGACGAAAGTAAATGAAAGCCAAAGATACATAGCGTCTGTCTGGCGGCTACTAGTTTTTGATCGACATCTGCGCAAAACTGTCAGCATGTTTAAAGCTATTGGATACACAAAGAAGTAATCATATTATATTTGTAGCAAACATTGTTCGACTTATACGAATTGTGTGGGATCCTGTTTTCTCGAATATAAAAATACACTCTATAATTTTTTTAAATAATAACTTGAAAAATCCAAGATATTTATGTTTTGCTGCAGCTATACTACGAAATACTACATAATTTGAACAAATGAAAAGTTTCTGAACGTAAACTAGTACAGAAGGCTACCGCGTGATACATTTGTAATCACTAAATAACATGCCATATATAGACATATAAATATATAATGTTCAGTTTAAAATATATAACAACAAATTTTTTTTATTGCATGGATTGTTATTTGAGGATTTCATATATGTCAAGTGGTAGCCCACGGTATTATTTTATGCTTTAATTTTTTTCATTTGTACAACTTAGTTAGTATTTGTTATTACAGCTTCAGCAAAACAGAAACAAATTTGGATTTTACATCTAATTATTAAAAAATTTGAGGTGAAAATTGTTTTAGTTGAGAAAATTTTTATCACTTACAGTGCGTAATAAATGAACAATGTTTGGTAAAATTATAAAATAATTAATTTCTTTGTAANGAAATTTTTATCACTTACAGTGCGTAATAAATGAACAATGTTTGGTAAAATTATAAAATAATTAATTTCTTTGTAACCCACACCCTTGACGCGAGTGCTGGTGCCTACGAGATATGCAACTAGCACTACTCTTGTGCAGATGGTGGCCTACTGACAGGCGCTGCTCCACGTAAATTATTACTCCATGACTGCGAACACTCGCTGTTTCGTACAAAGGTTAGTGAATGATATATTCTCATTACGGACACCACGTTAACTAAGAGTTGCCCTCAGATTACACCCGATGTGCGCCTCTTTCAAACTAAGGAAAGACAGGTGAGTGAGTGAAGTGAAGATATTTGAGCGGCTCTTAACAACGAGGTCTTGAGAGCCGATGAGGGAGATAGAGATGAATACAGAGCAGCGCCGGAATGAAAGGGTGGAGGAAATGGGATATCCCCGAGAAAACCCGACAAGTGGCTTTGTACGACACGATTCCCACATGCGTAAATACGCGCATGACCCGGCCGTGGATTGAACCCGGTTCATCGTGATGGGAGGCGAGCAGGCTAACCACTCATCCACCGCGGTCCTAAGAAAAGAGAATGTCTTGTGATCTATTTAACCTCATTTAAGATAAGACAGGAAGGTGGGATTCAACATCGCTTTCATAGTGAGGTCATTAGAAATGGCGCAAGTTGCTCAGAGAAGCAAGAACAGGGTAGGAATTTCTCAAGGAACCATCGCAGCATTCGGTTGAAGTGATTTTGGGAAATGATTGAAAACGGAAGTTTAGATTGACTGGACCGTGAATTGAACCCGTGTTCTTTCGAATGAGCATCAGTTTGTTTGAAGTCCATTTCTGGTCATTTCCTACTTTTCTGAAACACTGGTTAAGTTTTATTTTCAGGCTATTTCCCCGCTTCAAACTAACAAAACATTACACAAGAGGGACCATGCACCCTATTTGGGTGTAATATAAANCAGGCTATTTCCCCGCTTCAAACTAACAAAACATTACACAAGAGGGACCATGCACCCTATTTGGGTGTAATATAAACATATTTTACATGAGAANGACCATGCACCCTATTTGGGTGTAATATAAAAATATTTTACATGATAGCTATTTCTTATTAGGCATTTCCAACACACGTGGTGTCTATTTTTTTATTCATATTAGTTGTAAACTATATCAAATGTAAGTAAAAGTTCAATTTAACTATAAATAAAACACTTTTATGGTAACAAAAGCATAAAACTCTTGCGGCACATAGTATATTTAGCAAATAACACAGCACGACATACATGGGAGTTATATTTGAAGGTTTGATTCAAAGAATATGAAGATACCGTGACCTCGCTCGGTAAGCTTGCTTAAGAAATTCCTGCCGGCCTGTCTGTTTTGCAGTCCGCAGCCGTGACTGAGTGTTTAAGTCTCAGATAAGGCAAAGTATTTCACTTTACTCGGCTTCCACAAGCCGATTTCTCTGCCTCTGGAACCGTGCGTTTATACGTGTCAATGCGACCAGCGCGAGCACTTTCACTTATTACGTATTTCGTATACACACGCAGCAAAATTTATATTGCTACCTCTACATACCTACAATTATCTTCTACGACTGCAACAGATTATTTATCAGATTGCGTGAAAACTTAACATTAAATATTAACTTTAAACATTACGACCTAATATTATGTTAACGCTTAATGAGATCGAGCTAATTGTCTATTAACATTTTCTATAAGGCCTCGAATTTACGATACAAATACAGACACGTTCGCATAATCCAAATGCATTTTAAAGAATGTAAGTAACAAATATTGGAAATTATGGTTTATGAATCAAAAACACTGTTAGCCTTGAAGACATTTCATCACGATCAATAATATTTGCATTATATATATAAGTGCGTATGTGAGTGTTACAGGCGTTGTGACAGGAACCGTTCAAATATTATAATTTGCTTTTTAATATATGTCCACCACTTGCCGCTAGCTAGGGTTGTCGGAATAAATGCGTCAGCCAATGAAATCTAACTACACTCATGTTTTACCTATGATTCAATTTGCAGTCTAGTAACGTGTTTCACTGTGGTATCACTGATATCTATATTTGGTACCAGCTGTCACCTTGAGTATCCTGAATGAATGAAACCGAAAACAGCGGGATGTTGGATAATAAGGCAAGCTATAACTATAGTTCGTCCTCATTTTACTTCCGTGGTCCTTCATTGAAAATCCAGTTTTGCCTCACTGTTGCAAAATAAAACAATATGGGGCATTAAAGGTAATTATTACTTTTGATGTTTTTACGACAGCAATTTATCTTAATGGCCTACCACTTTTTACAGTTCATTGCCATTTAAATAGTATACGTTTTTACCTTATTTTCGCGTGAAAAACCTGTGGCCGCATTTTGTTGCAGTTATTTACATACAACTTTTATTTCAGTCGTGCGCACTAAGTTTATAGCAGTACATTTTCATTTAATGAAGTACAAAGAATCTTTGGATTTTTCCCGTCCAGTAACTGTCTGTAAAGTTTTTAGAAATTAAAAAATTCAAATTGACTTAAAATAACGGCGCACTAAGAAAAAGCATCTCACGCTTGTTTCTTAGGTCTTTGTACATTATTAACTTTGTTGCATGTGCGTGATCCAGCTACAGTTAAACAATGGCGTTGTTTGTTTATTATTTATTTATGGCTTAAAGTATCTTAAGAAATCGGCAATGGCATTATCAAAGAAACACCATGATGCTCACCTGGGTAATTTCGGAGAATCATGGATAACCCGAAATCAAAATGGCTGGTTCGGGAATTAGGCGGATCTCACTGTAAGCAGTTGTGCTTACTAAACTTTTTAAAAGCTATGGAATGTTTCAATGTAAGTTTTTTTATGACAGTAATCAAAGTGGTTATTCTTGTGCCAAGTTATAAATTTGGTTATTGAAACATAAATATGGTTGTTGAAAAGTGTCAAATTCAGCGAAAGTGACTCTAAGTAGCCCGCTGTTTACGATATTTATTCTTCTGTAAAACAGTGTTTTAATCTGTAGCGACAAAACTCAAAGTATCATTTCTGAACATACTGCTGTATTAAAAACCTTTTAGTCACCGCTTAAAATTCTGAGGAAGCAGAATACGCACTGAGATAGTTAAGGCGCCCGTCTACCTGGAACTTTTCCCACGTTTAGGCCGAGAAGCGTGGGAGCGAAAAGGGCCACACTGCCACGCGCATCAAGTACGCCATCGCCGCTAAGCGCAAGGCTCTGAACTGGCGTGCAGTGTTCTCGTCGTGCTGCGTGTACCTATGGGACTTTCAGCGGTGACCATATTATTTTATTAGTGGGAAGTCTTTAGGAAGGTTCAATGCAGGCCCCTATAGTAGTTTTGTATGTATCTGATGCGTGCATTTTGAGCTACAGTGCCTTGGAAAGGCCGTTTTTAGCGGTTTTGGAGTACTCTGAATTGATGTTTCTAACGTACGTGATATTTTGAAAGTACTTAACAGCTGTCGTCTGAAGTGTGTGTTCTTTTCGTATATCAGCACGTTGGACGCACGCTTAATAGTTTCGTGGAAAAACGTGTATTTCGAACACACTGCAACGCAGTTCAAGCGCCAGGTAGACGGGAGCCTTAATGATATTTTCCATCGGAGTTTCAATTCTTCATTACNGTACTTAACAGCTCTCGTCTGAAGTGTGTGTTCTTTTCGTATATCAGCACGTTGGACGCACGCTTAATAGTTTCGTGGAAAAACGTGTATTTCGAACACTCTGCAACGCAGTTCAAGCGCCAGGTAGACGGGAGCCTTAATGATATTTTCCATCGGAGTTTCAATTCTTCATTACTGCCGGACGTGACCTAGAGGCGTTTAGTATTGTTTACTAGATACATAGGTCCCTGACAGACTCCTCCAGATGGCGGGTACAGTATGTTGCCACTGCCACACCTCGCTAGTCCACGATGTAATGGAAGCATTATGTCTATAGTATATTCGCGGTATCTTCACACTGTTTGGATCAAACCTTAAAAAATTCACTCCATGTATGACGTGTATGTTTTTTTCCCTAAATATGTCATGTATAGCAAGCGTTTTACATTTCTGTTAAAATAAGTGTCTTATTTTCGGTAAAATTCTAACTTTTACTTTGCATAAAATATAATATTTCATCAATATTTAGTATGAATAACAACAGTTAACGACGAAACANTTCCCTAAATATGTCATGTATAGCAAGCGTTTTACATTTCTGTTAAAATAAGTGTCTTATTTTCGGTAAAATTCTAACTTTTACTTTGCATAAAATATAATATTTCATCAATATTTAGTATGAATAACAACAGTTAACGNGTATATTCGCGGTATCTTCACACTGTTTGGATCAAACCTTAAAAAATTCACTCCATGTATGACGTGTATGTTTTTTCCCCTAAATATGTCATGTATAGCAAGCGTTTTACATTTCTGTTAAAATAAGTGTCTTATTTTTGGTAAAATTCTAACTTTTACTTTGCATAAAATATAATATTTCATCAATATTTAGTATGAATAACAACAGTTAACGNTGGTAAAATTCTAACTTTTACTTTGCATAAAATATAATATTTCATCAATATTTAGTATGAATAACAACAGTTAACGACGAAACAGGTGTGTTGGCGATGCATGTAAGAAATAGGTCTCATGGAAAATATTGTTAAACTGAGTGCACGCGATTGAGGTGCGTAGTCCCTTTGGTGTAATTTGCTTAACTTAGTTCAATTTTGTTCTCATAGGACGGAGGAATAACCTGATAGTACAACTTCAGGAGGGCTTCAGAAAATTTGAATGTAACCAAGAATGTACTATATTTTGAAAGATTTGTTATTCATAGCAACTTCCGTTTGTAACGTACAGAATGTATAATCCTTCAGTTGGATGGGGTGTAGCTGCAAATGGCTGGGTTCGGCGGACCATGTACGGGCGCCGCCACATCAGCGAGGTATCGACATACGTTAAGAAAATAACATTTCTAACCTCGAGTTTTTCCGAACGCTTAACTACTCTCTGTTGACATATTAAATTTATTATATTCTCCCCCCCCCAAACCACCCCCCCAAACACCAGTCAACCAATTAGATATTCTTTCATATGTTCAAAATTGTATTGTAAATTTTCCGGTTATTTTCTAAGGACAACCATGGTATTTACTTGTACAAACTTAGAAAAATACCTCTGAGTTATTTATGAGCACAAAAGAAGCCGCAGTGCAAGCTGTGACAGCGTGATAAAAGTCGAACAACAAATGAGCGCTTTATCCACGAGCCGTACCTCCAGGCTACGTCGTCTACACTCTGCATGTTCATGTAGGACAGAGGTGCGCAGCGCACATTGCAGGCTAAATTCCGATTAATCGACACGGGAGCGATAGTTATCGATCGTGGGGGGG
>NQII01000205.1:1038535-1096337 GCA_002778355.1 Clitarchus hookeri | reverse complement strand
GGGGGGACGCTGCGAGGCCGGATGTAATGTAGGCGAGCTCTCGCGCGTCCGGGGAATACAGCAGCGTGGACGAACGTGGATCGCGTGCCGTAAACAACGCCCGCGATAGTCGCGCGAGATGTAACATTAAAAACAGGATAGTATTAGTTCTTCTGTTTACCGTATTCAGCATTGTTATTTGTGTTCAGCAATTAAAATGCTCGCGACCCAGAGAGAATGTGTGAAATAACAACTTTAATCTGGGTTTTTTTCTTACCACCTGTTTGGGGCCTTTTTATGACTTATGGCTAGGGACACCCGATAATTCATGACCAGTTGTATTTCACAACACTTTAGCTCAAATCCACTTTCGTGATTGCATAGTTACCGTGTTACACGAGTTTGGTGTCTGCGCGCGAATCACTGACGTACGGCATTGAAGTCACCTAATGCTCATTGGCCAGTCAAGTGGAAGTAAGTCTCTTCTCAGAAAGACACGCCGCCAATAAGGAATAAGGAACTGCTGGAACGTTCGTAGGGTTTTAAACCTAGCATGTGCGGAAATCTTTTCGCGTAATTCGGGCGTCCCTACTAATGGCTAACCCGGAGAAGTGGAATGAGTCCTGAATTGGTAAATTATTCTAATGTTATAAATAAACACAAAGAATTAAAAAAAAAAAGCAAAAGTAATTATTTAAAAAAATATATCAATGCGGGGAATTCAACATCTGGTACCTGACAAAACAGTTCCGGCAATACTTTTTGGAGATCAACAAACCGACTTTGTTGTAGGTTGCGCGACGTTAGGATCTAAGTCGATTATTCTCAGCGGTTGGTCTCCCCCGCAAAGTCTCGGCAATCACACACTATCGTGACCAATTCCATCAGCGATTTTCAATTTCCGCCGCGGTTTTTCCGCCCCGAGCTCGGTGTTTTAATTTGGCGCGGCAGCGAGGCGGGCGACACGACTAATCACGTTAAACTTTCATTAACCTCTGGCGGCGTCGCGTTCCCGCCGGCCAATCACGTGCCGAGTGAGATTGCGGGTAACGCCGCAATTATCGGACATTTTAAGCGATTTCCTTAATCCAGGGAAAAATTAGCAGACTAGCTTGTCGTGATCGGGGATGCGATTGGTATTAGCGACTTTCTATCCTCCGGCGAAACCATATACTAAAGACGATGTAGAGAGCGATGTGCCGTCTTCGGCGCACGTACCTAGTATTGATGTATGCTCTGCACCATATATGAAGGCCACATTCTCGACAGTTGACAATCGCCACGCCAATGCTTACTTTTCGTTTATGTATCCATTCGACATCAACTGGCTTTGATGCGACGAGTCAGCGCGTCCAGGAGGTGCTGCTTCGTGCGGCAATTAGTGAACTACTAAGGTAACCACGGCAGGTGGCGAGAGGTTTGAAGGGCGTGTGTAGGGTCGTTCGTAAACGCTGTACACGAAATATAGGTTACTTCAAAAATTATACAGAGGTCGTGAAAAATAAAACCATTGGTATCTGTTCGTAAATATATTATATAAAGCAAATGAACGCTATTCTCTTCTGGTTTGTAGCGCTTCGAAAAGAACCCCACAGATGGCGCGGACATTCATTTCAGCGCGTGCTCTGAGTCGCATTTTTTTCTCAAGAGGTAGCGGCTTTGTGATGTTTACTGTTGTTCTATTACTGGCTCGGAATGAAAGGAATTTGAAATATTTTTCGTCAGATTATAAGAAAAAATAATGCAACAATATTATGCAATATTTCTGTATGCTTTTGGAATTAGTATCAAACACGTAAGGANGAGGGGGGGGGGATAAGACGCGAAAAAAAGTTTTTGAAATTGCGTTTCATTTGGATATGGATCGTTTTAATGTGACTTTAATTTTAAACACCTATACATTTCTACTTTTGCACGAAGTTTAGTTTTTAACACTAAAAACCGCTGTTTTATAAACACGTAAAATAAAATGTATTAATTAACCTTGGAACTCTTTCTTTTAGGCTGGTCTAATGTGTGTCGGCAGTGCACTCAGAATAGCCAACGTAATATTTACTTTTGTTCGTTCGAGCATCAGCTGATACAGGATTTTGTAAATGGTGCATTGTTTGTTTTGAATACAATAATTTGCCACTCACTGACTGTCATAATGTGGCCCCTCTTATATTAATTTTTTATACCCCACTGCAACACAACTGTCAAACACATGGTCTACACTGATCAAAGTGTTTATATGCATTTTAATTTTTAAAATATCATCTCTTTTATATAATTTATATACTTTTACTGATCTATTTAATCCAATTGCGTTAAAAATTAGACATAGGAGTTAAATATTTACTTCAAAGCACTTGTTTACATAACCAGTGTTCTAACATCAAATTCTACCCACGTCATTTATGATAATCGTATTGGCAGAAAGTCATTTCAATGTTGGGACACAGAGAGTAGTTTCACGCAGCTAGCCTGATCACTCTACCCCATGTTCGCTCTAAAGGGTGCAACAGCAATTATGTGCCCATCTATCTAGCGTAAAAACGGTATTGCAGAATATTTGAGTGCCGCTTTGTTTTAAATGATATAGTGAACGTTTTCGCATAGTTGAAAAATCTTCTGCCATTTTACAGAAAAGCGTTTGTAAAAATTCTGCAGTACTCTTCGCAAAACTATGGACAGGTCCTTTTTAATAACAAATGTTTCCGTAAATTTCACAGAAATTTTGTGAATTCTCGAAAAGTCTCCGTAAATTTTCTAAATCGTTTTTCTGTACTTCCGTTTAAAAAAAAAAATATTACGAAAAAGTCTTTAATTTTGGTTATGCTGATGTTTTAGTGTGCAGAAAAGGAAATTCAAATCAATTATTTTATAATATTGCATTCTGGAGCGAGATTAGAAAAAATTTCCGTTACTATTACCATTCAAGTATAACTATAATTTTCTTGTAGGAGGGTGGGGTGTAAATATGTTATTTCAATAAATGTGACATAGATTACATTTTCGGTTTCTAGTAATGTTTGAAATTTATAACAGTTGCGAACTGTTACATGTCTTTAGTGATAATTTTTTTTGTTTTTAGATAAAGTCTAAATGGGGATGATATCTTTCCTACGCAGAATCCATAACTTTCTTTTTAACATTGTCGAACAAATATTCCTGTGAACTCGGCTGTGTTTGTTCTAGAAAAGAGAAGTTGGATAATATGGAGACATTCCGTAATTTAAATTCATGGAGCTCAGCTACTTTTCCCTTATTACGGATCGCGTTTCTGCAATATAAAGACCGTATATTTCCGTAAACATTTCTATGAATATACGTAAACTTTTAACATTTCGCTATCTGTTTTTGCACGGAAATGAAATACACTTCGCAAAACTTTCAACGCATTTCTCGTGCTGATGGTGAGTATTTCACAGTCTGCAATATGGTAGAAACGCCAGGTATTGTCACGGCACAGAATAATCAAGAATACGGAGGTGAAAACTCTGGTTAAATAGTGAACTCCATATTCACACGCAAACTAAATAGCATCCTTGGTCAGCAGCATGCCAGAACGCCGTTCGCCAATCACGGTCTCGTAACCTGCTTGCCAGCCAGCAGCCCAGCCAATACGGAACCTTTCACCTTTCGCAGCATGCAGTAACCTTTCAGACACAAGACCCGTTCCCAGAGCTTCACGCAGCCAATCAGAGAACGGGTACGCCCATATCAAAGGAGCCAACACGCTGTTTCACTTCTTTATGCCTACCTATTCTGTACACACGAGAGAAGCCCGAAGATGCTGCCATGGTTTCTCATTGTATTGAGCCAAATTACATATTTTCGATAACACTCTAGCTAATATATCTTTTTGTGAGTGTTCGTCCGAGTATTTTACTAGTGTTAGTTCTTTGCAGTCCAGAAACAAAAATTGTGTTTTAGAGTATCAGAATCCTCCCTGGTCCAGTGAAATTAGATAGCAGCCAGATATATACTTTATAGATACATGCATTAGAGCCAATTAGCAAAGAAAACTGTTCGACATTCAACACGGTGTGCTGAATCTGAAAAATAGCCAACTTTTCACCCAGTAGAACATCGTTTCTATCAGTTGCCTTCCACCGTATGGAGTTCGTGGAGATTTAAAACAAACAATTAACCATTCCCGCGTTTTGTGTCCGAAGTCCATCTCGGCTTTATCGCACAGAAAAGACAACGAACATCTCTTGCGCACTTGACCACACAGAGTGGCCTCTCGTGTGTTACAAACGTGATTCTGCGCCTCTGCAGCTCAACGGAACAAGCTGTTTCACGTATGTGCGGAACGTGCACACGGTCCAGTACTGCATTTTTACTGAAGACTTTCCGCCAGTTAAATAGCAAATGACGGCTTGAAGTCCGAAAGCTACACTCAGCACGTCGAGAAGCATGCACGTCAGTACAGGCGATAGAGGTTTTGATGCTCGTGCCATTCTCGCCCTTACCGCTATCTGATTCTCGGGTCTCCAGTGCGCACAGTAGCGCCACTTAGACGGGCCGGGCCTCACTAGGCCAGGCGCACGAGCTAAAAAGTATTGTGTTTTAAGCATGAGTTGAGTTGAAAGATTTGGGCGGCTCTTAACGACGAGGTCTTGAGAGCCGATGAGGGTGAAGTGAGGTGAGAATGGAGCAACGCCGCAATGCAAGGGCTGGGAAAACGGGAGATTCCCGAGAAAAACTCGGCAACCAGCGGCATCGCCCGGCTACGATTACCACTTGCGAAAATCCGGGAGTGGCCCGGCCGGGGATTGAACCCGGTCCTCCTTGATGAGAGACGAGCAGAATAACAGTAACCCCCCCCCCCCTTCCCAATGGTGCGTGTTTTAAAAATACCTAGGACCACCTGGTTTTTGTTAAAATATTGACGCGCAGGCTAAATTTCAACATCCTACTTGCACACTGGCACATTTTATTATGCTATTGGTTGCGTTTCTGTTTGCGGAGACGTTTTATATCTAACTGGGACAATCAGAATTCACAATAAAAAATGTTACACGCATGGCTTTTCTTCTTGAAATATTAATCTTAGGTCTTCTTAAATTTCACAATGGCATTTCGCCTGCTATTTCTTCCCTTAACTGCGCCTCACCCAACGACTAGTTGATAAAATACAAGCGCGGCTGCGAAAAGGTTTTTCGCTCTTGCGCAAGAAATATACACTGTATTGGGAGTGAAGTATGACCGAATGTCAGCGTGTCTAGGAAAAGCCCACTGTGTAATACTCGTAAGTTGAAACGAAACTATAAACAACAATTCCAGTACCATCGTTCGTTCATCGTAGTGATTTTCCCAGTTCTTTGTCGTAACGCACACGGAAAGTAATAATCTCGTTTCGCTGTTTTTGGACCACGTTCTTTGTAAATTAATTATTTTACATCGTGATTCAAAATTAAATATGAGAAAGAATACATGTTAACTAACATCAACAATAGTAAATTATGACACTCGACTGTCGTTTTCTAGTAATCAGTAGTAATATTAAACCTGAAAATATTAGACGAATGTCTTTCTAAATGGCACTCAGACCACGCGTCTGATTTTTGCAGTTTACTGGCATTCGCTGACTTGTATTACGCTATAATTTAGTACTAGTGACTGAGGTTTAGTCCTCTTCATTCTACTATAGGCTGTTCATGGTAAAAAATAGCACTTATTAAGGCCGCACTTAAAAGTTCATTTCAGTTCATTTGTATCCTTTCGCCAATTGTTAATACAAAAATTGCTACGTGGCTACAAAATGCAGTATATATATATATATATTTATATGTACAGTATATATAATCATTAACGTATAAAATAACAATAAAATATAAACTTTTTGTTTTTTATACCTTCTGGGGAGGCCTTAGAATGGGCTAACTTAGGTTACTGTAACGTGAAAAGCCTACATCACTACCTTTAGTTACAGATTTTGTTTAACAGAGTAGTGTGTAGGGGTACCTTTTATCACGAAAAGATTCTACGACTAGTTGTAATCCGAAACACTTTGGTGCAGATACACTTGTGTGATTCGATGATTTCAGTGACCAAATGTCTTAGGTGACTGACCACTAATCGCGAACGTTCACCGTTGGAGTAAATAAATTCTGATTGGCCCAGTCAGGAAAGAAACTATCCTCTCACAAAGACGTACTGCCGATAACCAAAGGAAAGTGGCAGGCTTTCTCAGACGATAGTGAAGTACAGCTTGCACGTATAGCTTTAACGCAGAAACAGGTGTCCGTAGTAACGCGTGACTTCGAGGCAGACCCGAGGAACGAGGCAAGGCAAGGCGTGATGATACGCTGATAGACGTCCTTGCCCGACTCACACACTCTCACGTCCTTGCCTGCCTTTCTCTGGAGGTGACGGGAAGATTGTACCCGCTAGCCTTGCCGAGTGGCGATCTAGGTCAAAGACTCTACGATGATGAAGGGCCGTCGTCGAGCTTACGTTTACTAGTAAACATTACGTAAATGTTTGTTTTAATTTATTTAAAAAGGTCTAATATTATTGATGACTACAGAGTGCGAAATGTGCCTAACAACACGAGCAACATCCCTGTATTTTACGGTCTTATAAGGTGACACGTGGATATATATAAGACCTAGGAATGATTCTACCATTAGTAGTAAGTGATTGACTGAGCCATTAATTCGGACATATGCATTTCCAACGCTTTGCTTTAAGTCGCTAAGAACTCATAATAATATATAAAAAGTTCAACAAGTAAATAATTGAATAAATATGAAAAGAGGCAGTGTTGTCTTTTGTCAATAAATATGAGTGTAGCACAAATAACTGCACAAATTATTTTGTAGGTAGCAGGAATCTAGTCAGTACTCAAATAAAAAAAAACTACACAAGAACACCAGAACGAGTAACCAACAAACAATGAGGACGGCGTATCTACAAAATTATAAAAAAAACTGATGAAACAACGTATATATAAAAGGGGCGGACACCGTGTGTAGAAGAAATGTGTTCACAGCCATCACAGCGAGGATAACACAGGCGCGCTCAGCGGTTTCCCTTCGACGACCACATTGTGCAACGTCTTGGGAATATTCTGTTTCTACTACCCTCAATCCCTATTTCAGAACTGTTCACATTATGTAAGGTTATTACAATTCCAATTGTTGTGGAAAAAATCCAAATATTGTTTAAGTGGATCTGTTGGCTATACCGACTGTTTTGTAGCAGAAAAGTAGTGCTCTGCTGTAGCAAATATATGTACAGTATCACGTACAATCATAGACGGGAATTAAACAAACATCTAAGGTGGTATAAGAATCTATGTTAAAAATATTTAAACGGTGCCCACAACCAATTAGATGTCTGTCCGTATTTTAACAGAGTAGATAGTTCCTAAAACCACCTGGTTTTTCTCAGTCTAGAAGCGAGCAGCGACGTAACACATTATGGTGGGTAAGGGATGAGAGTATTGTGAGAAGAGGTAGCGGAAATGGGCAAAGTCCAACTTCTGACTCGAATATCTGAGCTGGAAGGCGCGGAGAGTTCAGCTCCGTTCACTGCAATACGAACGCCGGCAGGCTAATCGCACAATCAGAGACGCCGAAATATATGTTATGTGAAGATGTCGTGAGTGCAGAAAAGACATTGCCGCTGAATCAACAAAACAACGAAGAAGCTGATCGCTGTTGGCGAGCTGCGTATACCTAGGCTGGCTGAAGCTGGAAAGTGAAGGAGTGAGTGAAGTGAGTGAAGAGATTTGGGCGGCTCTTGATATCGAGGTCTTGAGAGCCGATGAGGGATATTTAGGCGAGTATGGAGCAGCGTAGGAATGAAAGAGCGGGGGAAACGGGAGATCCCGATAAAAACCCGCTGACCAGCGGCATCTTCCGGCACGATTCCAAAATGCGAACATCCGGGTGTGACCCGGCCGGGGATTGAACCCGGCTCGCCTAGGTGGGAGGCGAGTAGCCCAACCGCTGAGCCACCGCTGCTCCGAAAGTGAAGGAAGACGGAGGAGAGCATACTTCTACGTTTATTACGACTAAGTCCACTGGTTTACTGCTGCGACGTAAGCTTAGGTACAAGACCGCATGTCCCCCGCGAATTTTGCCTCAACTTTCTCTCAAAATTTGAGTAATCGCACAGAGTTCAATGTTTTCCCACTTTCTCACCACCTCGGTATAGCCAGTTCACATGGCTAGACCAGGACGGATGATAGTGGATACTGCAAACTTGTAATCAAATACGCTGGGGCGTTTGTTCTTTCGAGGTGTCGGAAAAGGAAGTTAATATTGGAAGAGCCAAAGGCCGGGTTCGTGAACAAAAAAGGTATTAATCTTTTTCGTCCCACCTTCCAAGCCAGGGGTGAGTCATAAGTTACTGCCCAGCTAAGGTATTTATGAGCATTTAATTTAACCTCATTACCATCGTTATATGTACAATGTGCATGACGTACCTCCTAAGATACAAAGTTCTATAAATATATAAAATAAGATTCTCATAACACGTTTGATCCTCGCATATCTTAAAATGAAGTTTTGCACCAAATGCATATGCTTCACGTGCGGATAGCTCACAGAAGAGGATAGAAACATAAATTATTTACCGCATTACCCGAGCCCTACAGCGCACGAAACAAGCATGCATCTTATTCAATCGTTTGTTTCTAGGGGTAACTTTCTCCAGCAGCTTCATGATGCATGCTTTATTTTTTTGATGGACGCTGCAGCATATAAACCGAACAGTCAAACAACGCCTCTCCCCACATCGTCTGGTGTCTAACGATGAGTCTGTCAACTACACTGCGGAAAAGTAAAAAAAATGTTTCGGAAGATTTTTTTTGTGCATTGCCCTTGCTCGAAATGGGTGTATACGTATTCTCCTTGAAATTTGTGTTCAGCAAGAACATCCCGTCTCCTCATTTGACAGAATGACAGGTAGTGAAAAACAAACAAACAAACAAATAATTCACCTGTACCACCGTTCCAAACTGCATACAGTGATATGGCACTCAATCATTGTTCAACACCTCAACAAGTTGCACAAAAACTGCGAAGAGTATTTACGACTACAGAGCTGATACTGTCACTTGTTCCGCAAACACCAGTCCCACTTGCCACCAAAATGGCGTCACTAGCCAACAACGTGTCAGAACGCCGTTCGCCAATCAGCGTCTGGTAACTTACCCGCGAGCCGGCTACACAGCACAAAGGGAAATTTACTTAGCACGCACTAGTCAATCGGACCCAGGACCCGTTCCAAAACCTCACTTAGCATGTTAGAGAATGGGCACATCCACATAAAAAACAAAAAGTTACTGATAACTAATGAGCGTAATTTCCTCTACGTGAATGCAAATACATTTTAGTAAAGTTCTTGAAAGCTTAGATGGTAGGTAGGCATTGACGTCTCATTGACAGCAATATCATTAGAGATGAAACCAGAAACATGTGAAACAGTACAAAGACAATTAAAATACAGGAGTGTCTTACCCGGGATTCGAATTCAGAAAAACTCGTAAAATTAAGATGGCTTGGAATTAACTGCATCACGGAGGTAGGATTCGGAGCATCAACTTCGGATATAATCAGACTAATGTTTTGAATGATAGGGCCCACTAGATTGAAGTATAAACACGTCCATAATTTTGAAAATAAGTGTCTGAACTACTAAAACACATAAGTTTACACGGCCTACCATATCACTACTTGTGGTGAAAAATTTCATGGAAATCGGTTGATTGGACTCCAAGATATTTCATCAAAACCTTATTTTCTTAAAATTGCTTAAAAAGAGACTCTGTACACGATGCATGTAAAATATAATGTCAGCATAAAAAGTGTGATTGAGATTGTTAAATTGTTAAATAGGTACGCCCAACATATGAAAATATTTATATGTCCGCCATTTTTAAAACCATTGCCTGGCCCCATTTAAAACACGTAACTATACTTGACCTTCTGTAGGTGTGCAACATTTTGTGGGAATTAGTCGAATTATTCCACAAATATAACACATTTTCAAGATTACTCACCTGACACTACTTTGCATCAAAAATCCATCAAAGAGGATCTCTGTATGCATATCGGTTGATTCGTCCCCGGAATATGGCATAAAAACTCCATTAATCATGTGACGATCGTCATAAATGGAGGGAAAAAAGTTTATATATTAAAACATTCGATTAATGTCATTGGTAAAATATACAAAGTTAAATTTTAATCTGTTACATCTTTTCGTAGATAAAGCACACTAAGCTAAATTGTTTGTTAACGCAACGTTCGGAAAATGAGAGACTTACATATTTAAAACACATAAATTAATTTAGCCTACTAAATTAAAACGTCTTCGCCAAATTTGAAAGAAAGTGGTTGATTGTTTCCCGAGATTTGGCATAAAAACAATATTATTTCATGTGGGGCTATCTTACAAAATGGAGGAGAAATAAACCTTTACATAGACAATTTTGATGGATACAACTGATACGGTTGGCATATAAATTTAAATTGAAATACGTTATGTAGTTTTGTATATAAAAAATTCGGAGCTTAAATGTTTAAATGGCCGCTATTTTGAAAATATGTATGTATGTCTGACTCACTCAAAACTTTTTAGTTAACATGGCCTGCCATAGTGTTCATTGTTTGATAATGTTGGTAGAAATCGGTTGTTTTTTGGAGATCACATAATTCATTTGTCTTGTGATCCTATTTTACCAAATCGCGGACAAAATATATATTGTTTGTGCACATTTGATTGCTGTAATTTAAACAGCTATCATACAAATTTTCGTTGGAATTAATAAGTACATGGTTTCGACGATATAACATACAAAAAAAATTGCTATAAAACTGACATTTTGGAAATAAGTGACTGGCATACCTAAACATATCAGTTAACATAACCTACCGCAGTACTGCTTGTTTGCCAAATTTGGTAAGAATCTGCCAATTGTTTCCCGAGAAATTACAAAAAAAACTTTATAAATTCGTGTGGCACTATCTTACAAAAGGGCCGACAATAGTTTTGTTTTTTGGCTTATTTTATACTTGTAATAGATACTGTAAGCGTACAAAATTTGGTTAAAATTGGTCAAACGTTATGGTAGTAATACCAAATAAACCTAAAATATTTGTATTGTAGCCATTTTTAAAATAAGTGTCTAATTAAGTTTAATTACTGTTATAATGGTAAACCATAGTATTCCTTATGTGCTAAATTTGGCGAAAATAGGTTAACTAGTTTTCGAGATGTACACAGAGGTGACAAAAGTCACCGGATACATATATATATATATATATGTAAATATACATATGGCAGTTGTATCTCATACAAAATATATAAATGGGCAGTGCATTGGTTGGGCTTTCATTTGTAGTCAAGTGATTCATGTGAAAATGTTTGTGACGTGATTATGGCCGCACGACGGGAATTAACAGACTTTGAACGCGGAATGGTAGCTGGAACTATACGCATGGGACATTCCATTTCGGAAATACTTAGGAAATTCAACATTCCGAGATCCACAGTGTCAAGAATGTGCCAAGAATACCTAATTTCAGGCATAATCTCCCACCATGGACAACGCAGTGGCCGACCACCTGCACTTAATGACCCGTACCAACGGCGTGTGCGCAGAATGGTCAGTGTTAACAGACAATCAACACTGCGTAAAATAAACGCAGGAATCAATGTGGGACGTACGACGGACGTGTCCGTTAGGACAGTGCGGCGAACTTTGGCTGTACTGGGCTATGCCAGCAGAAGACCGACTCGAGTGCCTTTACTAACAGCACGACATCGCCTGCAGCGCCTCTACTGGGCTCGTGACCATATCGGTTGAACCCTAGACGGCCTAAAAACCGTGGCTTGGTCAGATGAGTCCTGATTTCAGTTGGTAAGAGCTGATGGTAGGGTTCGAGTGTGGCGCAGACCCCACGAATCCATGAACCCAAGTTGTCAACAAGGAACTGTGCAAGCTGGTGGTGGCTCTATAATGGTGTGGGCTGTTTTTACACGGAATGGACTGAGTCCTCTGGTCCAACTGAACCGATGATTGACTGGAAAGGGTTATTTTCAGCTACTTGGAGACCACTTGGAGCTATTCATGGACTTCACTTACCTAAACAACGATGACATTTTTATGGATGACAATGCGCCATGTCACCAGGCCACAACTGTTCGCGATTGGTTTGAAGAACCTTCTGGACAATTCCAGTGAATGATTTGGCCACCAAGATCGCCTGATATGAATCCCATCGAACGTTTTTGGGACTTAATCGAGAAGTCAGTTCGTGCACAAACTCCTGCAACGGCAACACTTTCACAATTATGGATGTCTATAGATGCAGCACGGCTCAATATGTCTGCCGGGAACTTCCAACGACTTGTTGAGTCCATGCCACGTCGAGTTGCTGCACTTCGCCGATCAAAAGGAGGTCCAACACGATATTAGAAGGTATTCCATGACTTTTGTCGCCTCAGTGTAATATAAAAGCTTAATTTTTTAATGTGGTGCTATATTACAAAATGGAGAACGAACAACAATATTCGCTTATGAATTTAATGCTTACAACTTGCGCTGTCAGCATAAAAAATTTGTTTAAAATCAGTTGAATTGTTTTTGAGATATGATATAGCGCTTCAAGTTATAAAATGGCCGCCATTATGAAAGTAAGTTCCCGACATGGACGAAAAGTAAGAAAGTATGGTATCCTTACTCACTACTATATGTGTACTGAGTTTGGTGAATTCGGTTCACGCGTTCGTAAATTCAAGGGGGACACGCACGCAGTCACACACACATGCACATAGGCAGGAAAGTGATCTCATAAGCTTTTCTTTCCTTCGGAAAGTAGGTTAAAAACCGCCATGCCATTTAACGTCTACGTACTATTCTGTTACTCGGGAAGCAACAAATTCGCTTTTTGAAAGACCTTTAGGCTACACTCAATTTTCTATTTTCTAGGCTCAGCTTTCTGTTCATTGGCTGCTGCCTCAGTGTGTAGTCAGTTTACGTCAGGCTACGTGGCACGGGATTGGGTGTTTGTTTCCCTGCTCGTACGTTATTGGCCTTGAGTCCAGCTGAGCGTATCTTATATGGTATGATCCATTACAAACACAGCAAATAAAACATTTGTTGGAAATCTTGCTTGTCCTAAAATTAATTCACGAACTTTCCAGTTCCTAGCAATAACAAACAATCTCAGTATTAACTCTGATATTGTCAGCCAACCGCGTAAGCTCTTAACAGCCACGATTCATTGTCAAATGCATTCTCACATTCGAAAGTGCTCTGCATTTGTAAGCAGGTATGTTTTTCTTTTTATTTTTACAAGATGCTATATCATCAATAGGTTTCTTCGTAAAAACGCACGAATTGTCGTGAAGCTTGCCAATTCCTCTATATACCGTGGGTGGTGAAAGATTACCATAATATATAAATAAAATCCAACAGTTCCGAATTGTCTGACGTTAATTTCACCCGTATTCGGGAGAAAAACTTACAACTGCACACGTATTTGTCGTGGTGACTCGCGTAAGCATTAATGTTCTCGCCAAACGAGAAATACTCACCGTCCTCCACCATAACTGGCAGGTCGTTTGCTTCCGGGAACACAATCTTTCCCGCCAAAACCACAGAAGAGCACAACAACGCTGTCGCCACCAAGCAGGCAACTGAAACAAAACAAATAATTTAGTCACTTTGTGAATATTTACACCTTGCAAGGGAATGATCATCTGATAGTCTCTTCCATGAACGAGCGCACTTTCTTGACATTTATGAATCTACTCCTGCATTAAAATCTGAAAAGTGAGAATTGAACTAAATTATTGAAAACCAGTGAACATTGATCGACTGATAATCAGTACCAAATAACTAATTAATATGTTGGCTGAAGTTCACCGAATTATTTGTGATTCACACTGAATGTTGAGAATTCCACTGCTATAACTCACTTGTTCCCTGTTCAGTTGCTTGATTTGGCAGTCGGCAGTGGCTTATCAAATGATTTTCAGTGAATGTTATTTCGCTGATTGACATCTCAGATTCAGACTTTAGAGTGTGTGCGAACCTGTTTATATGGGATTAGCAGTGTTATCTTGTGTCACAGATAATGATATCAAAAACTGTAAACTTAAGCAGTATGTCAACACAAAAAATGTGCACAAGAATACAATTGGGAACAGCCAAAAAAAAAAAGTGATCTCGTTCGTGGAATAGAATATGCCAACGACTAGTCACTGAAATGTCATATTAGTGTAAATCCTTCATTAAAATATTACAAACAAAAATAAAATTTTGGTCTCTAACGCGCATTTATACAGAATGTTCCACGACCAAACCGAAAAACTTCGCTAGCGTGTTCTAGAGGTCATTAACAACCAAATTTTAATATACACATGTAGTCTATGAAGTCCTGTTTCAGAGTTACAATGACGGAAGTAAAATAAATACCACCTTCCAGGAACGGTTTTAAGCACATATGTGATGCGGATTCTCACTGGACCACATTTCATGCACGGCAATATCACTGCTCATCACTACAGACAATTTCTGGTAACTGACTTGCCAGTCTTATAGGAAGATGGGCCATTAGCATTCTCCTGGAGCTGCCTGAAGAGTAGCATGTACAGCGGATGGTAACCAGACACGCGGGACCAGTTGATACGGGCGATCACTGATGCCACCACTCAACTCCATTATTAACTTGCTGACATGCAGTGGCAGAACGCCCTGACGCAACGTGTCGCTGCTTGCTCACGGTCAGGTGTGGCCCATTTTGAACAGCTTGTACGAAACCTGCGACATTAGTCAATGTCAGTAATGGTATTCAGTGATTACAAATGTTGTGTGTATTGCATTCCCGTCACTATAACTCTGAAATAGGGCTTTATAGCCTACATGTGCATATTATATTTTCTGTTGCTTATAACCTGTAGAACACGCTGGCAAAGTTTTTCAGTTTCGTCACGTAACAACCTCTATACTGTACATCTTACTGATGCTTTAAACGCAAGGATATTTTGTAAAAATAGAATTTGTAGTGAACATCGCGGTTTCATTCTGGTGTAATATTGTTTTAAAACATAACTTTAACTTAAAAAATCTGGCAACTACCAAGAATATTTTCTGGTAACTGCCTGCACCAATTTTTTTTGTAATGATTAGAATATTATTTATATATTTTACAACTGTTAACAGAGACTGTTTTTTAACTTTTTGTAGACTATGCTCGAGGGTAGCTCGAGCAGCTAATTTGAAAATTTCTTTGTTGTTCAGAACAAAACTCGCATGGATATGCAGTCTTTGTTTGGCTAGTGTATAACTTGACCTCACAAGAACACGACAGAGAAGGAACAATGTTATTGCTAACGACAGAATTTCTTTTTTTTATAGCCACACAAAGGGACACGATTGATTGTAAATCCTTTTGTACGATAAAGGACATTTGATTGGGTCAGTATTATCTCTGCTCTCCATCGGTTGATGACCGACCAATAATGAACGCTGTTAAGTACAGGGTATTGTCCGGTGTGGCATGGACCAATAGGACGATGGTGAGTTCTAACACAGACACCAACATAACCGGTGTTCTTGCAGTAGTGGATATAGGGGACTCGCTTCTAATTTGTCTTAAGGGCCAGTAAATGTGTGCAGACAATAATGTGTTAAGGTAACCTTACTTTGGATGTATACATAAACTCAGCAGCTGTAAGTGTTACGAGGAAACATCCTCAAAAGCTGTTTACGAATTTACTTTCAGAAAGTAAGGTTTTTAATTTCTCCCATGGTAACAACGTGACTCGTTCCCATCTGCGTATCATAAAAATGTTCATGTCATCGATAGTTAATATTTAAATCCTAGATAGCACGTAAGACTTGAATTTGTCTTTCCGAACAAGATTTCCACTTCATGTGTGATTCAAGCTTGGTTTAAGTCAATTTTCTCAAGACTCACACATACCTGCTGATGGCAGACTTGCAAATAGCTTTAATTATGCTTGCAGGTTGCCAAGGCGAGCTTGTGGAAATTTCACTAGTCAAGCTCTGTGATTTAAACTTGTTTGCTTCCACAGCAGGATTGATGCATGCTTACTGGCTTGATCGAAGTTTGATTCAAGCC
Source organism: Clitarchus hookeri (assembly GCA_002778355.1). Taxonomy (NCBI): domain Eukaryota; kingdom Metazoa; phylum Arthropoda; class Insecta; order Phasmatodea; family Phasmatidae; genus Clitarchus; species Clitarchus hookeri. The sequence continues at coordinate 1,080,261 of NQII01000205.1, read as the reverse complement.
AATAATGCTATAGGGGAAAAATTTGAATAGGCATATTAAAATGCTTATTAACGTCCCCCGGTGTTATACCTCAAGGCTTATCAGCGGACGGCTTAGAAACTAACTTATAACCTAACTAACACAAACACCCTTTTTTTACTTTGGATTCGAACCCAGAACCTCCCACACTCCAGACTGGCAGTGCCACAACCAACTGTGCCACGGGAGGTGGCTACACATGGGAAAAAGAAGCAATAAGTAAAAAATTTTAAATTTGAAAAAAAAAAAATAATAATTTTTATATCTTTTCTTTTCAGAAGCGCTGAATAAACTGAAGGAAAACATATGATAAAAGTTTTTATTTGAAAATTATTCCTGTGGTATTCTATACCCTGGTACCTTTTGGAATCACCCCCTCCCCCTCAAAAGTCATATTTTCACCCCAAAAAATCTGCATATATGTTGATACAGCAATGTTTCACGGGAGGCCATTACCCCCTCCAGGCCATCCTTGGAATCAGGACCGCCAGCGCCTTCAATGCAAGTGCACGGGCGTCCTAAGGTCTCCTCACGTCCTCGATATCTAGTATCGCACGGCCGGTGATTCCAGCCAGAGCAGCTTTGCATGCATTCACCACGATGCTGTCCTTTCTCCTTCAGTATTACCTCCTCCTCTTTCTTCTCCTCGCCCCTTTCTCCCAGGGTCTGTCCCTCGCTCCCGCCGCCCATCCATCCAATTTCAGCGCCAATTCTCCGGGGGTCGCTCGAGGGAGCCTGGCTCCTCACGACATGCATGCTCTGTCCCCGCGCCGAGCCGCTCGTCTATCCACAAGTGCTAAGTAGACACGCCCCAACATCCTGTTACCTGGGAACCTATTCCAAGTTTCGTCGGTAACTGATGACATCGTCTCCAACCTACTGTATCGCATCTGACGAAAATAATCGGCTGAATGAAGACGGTATTCAAAGCGGTTCGTCGATTTGTACGGGGATACATTCGGGCACCTTCGGCTTACCGACTTTCCCCACTCCAAGCTAGACGAGCGTTAAGTGTCTCTGCACATATTCGACAACGTACCAACAAAATGTAACTAGAATTACTCGTTTCTAAATTGCACAAATCTGTTGAAAAAACATTACTCAAAGACACTAATACTAAGCTTAATAGTTTTTTAACTCGTGAAAAATAGTTAAAATTACCAATATGTGTTTTGTAAGAAAATAATAATACACAGTTTTCTTTGATTTTGTGGGGAATATGAGCAACTGTGCTTGGTTGCCCTGTTGCACTGTATTTTTTTTCTTCGTGAGATTTAGATGTTTACGTGTTACGGACGTGGCCCTGGTGTTTTGCAAATTATTTATGTTTGTGAAAAAAAACAAAAATATTTCGTTAATGCTAAGTGAAGTAATGTTAGCAGCTTTTAATCACAAATTTCACGTGAAACTGTCATGAATAACAAAGAAGTGTACGTATCTCAAATCTATTATATTAATATTCCTAACCTTGGTGTCCACCGAAGTGTACCGTGGAGCCATGAAAGGTAATAATTTTGAATAAATATAAAATAAGTAACATTGACTGAGTCACTGGCGTCACGTAAATTTTTTCTTTGGTTGTTAAGTTATAACAGTACTGCTAACCTCTTACCTGTCAGGTATTGAATTTGTTGTGTATTAATTAACCTCCCTCCCTTTTTGCAACGTATGAAGTCTATGGTTTTTTTTAAATACCGATAACCTTCCAGCGCAGAAAATATTTATTTTGTAGAGAGGGAGGATATCTAGATACGTAGACTTAGACTATATTTGTGTTATTCATTTTGGCTTCATAGTTAGTTTTAAAATTATTAAATGATGAGGAATTTATTATTCTCTTATTTTTGAAATTAATGCAAGGAGTTGTCACTTTGTTGCAAAAATATTCGTTATATTTAAAGTTAATCACAATCCGTTTTAGTTAAAGTTTATAAGGCCTACCTTTCAAATTTTATCATTCAATTTTAAAATTAACTGAGCCAGTCCTGAAACATTTGAAACTGTAGGCTATTGGGGGCTAAAATACAAATGTACACAGATTATAAGATTTTCCCTTTTAAAAACTTTGTTTCCACATATCAACATATAATTGTATTTCATATATCTAAACAAAATAAAAAAATGAGTGGTGGAGAGTTTCGATCTAAAAACCTTGAGACGTTTATGTTACAAAGCACGTAACTTAACAACTCTCCCACCGGAATACGCTGTTTAAATAACGAATAAGTTTTTATCTGTGCGGGTGTGCTATGACAATGATAGTTTTTTGGATAAATATTTACAATGCTGTATGCGTACATTTACGCGTTTGTAAAACCATCCCACACGTAAAATAGTCTGTATTACGTTGTGCACAATGTCTAAGGAGGACAGGCGAGTGTGATGCGCATTTGTAACAATTATAAACAAGTTTTTCATGCTTATTCATATCGTAAATGTATATATGCAAACTATGACTCCACAAAACACACACGCGTGTTGCACTGACTTTGTACTACACGATAATTATTTCAGTATCATTAAAAATACACTGCCACATTTAATACCGGCGCCCGCCATATTGGTTTAACTACGAAATTCTAGCCTGCCGACTGCTCATGAAGAGTTGATACGTTCCTACTCCACACGTGACTTCACTCGACCTTCGTTTCAAGCTTAGAATACCGAGAAATGGTCTGGAGCCGATAGTTGTAGGGAATCTATTTTTTTCGTCGGAAGGAGAGACTTACAATAACCTCCATGGTCGCTAGAGGACGCAGGCCCCGCGACCTCAGGGCTCGCTACATCGTATCTTCAAGTAGCAATACCTGCTCCTATTTCTCCCTATCTCTTTCACCTCCCCACCTGTATTGAACCTATGTACCTGACCGCAATACAAAACTTCCTTTCGCCGGCCCATGTAGCGTTGCTTCGCAGGAGGCGCCCTTGCGCTGCGTGGATTTTAATTTCGCGTAAAGCGTGAATGAGTCTCCCGATTTTAGTGTATATTCATGTTTAATTCAGTTTTGAGCCATTTTGTGTGGTGCTTTAGACTTTAAGACGTGCCTTTTTTTCATCTCCTGGTTTTTAGCGAGAATGGGGGGAAAAGCTTACATTTCCAAACTCCAATATTTAAAAAATCCAATTAAAAATTGCAAACATGTGGTTGAAAACCTTAAGGCTGCCGCCTAACTGGAGCTTGAACCGCGTTGCAGAGAGTTTGAAATACGCGTTTTTATACGAAACTATTAAAAGTGCGTTCATTGTGCTGATCAACGAAAAGAAAACACACTTCAGACGAGGGCTGATGAGTACTTACAAGACGTTATGCGCGTTAGAAACACGATTTCAGAGTACTCCAAAATAGCTAAAAACGGCATATTCAAAGCGTTGTATTTCAAAATATACGTGTCATATCCATACAAAACTACTAAAGGCCCCTGTATTGAACTTTCGTATAGAATTTCCACCAATAAAACAATAGGGTCACCGCTGAAAGTCCCATAGGTACACGTAGTACAACCAGAACACTGCACGCCTATTCAAAGCCTTGCGCTTTGCGGCGATGGGGCACTTGATTCACGTGGCAGTGTCGCCCTTATCACTCCCGCGCTTCTCGGTCTCAAAAGCTGCAATAAGCTTCAAGTAGGCGGGAGCCGCATCAGTTACGTTGGCATCCGAGTAAAATTTAATCGTAATATTATTATCTTAAATTTACATGAATATTTGAAGAAAATAACCTCGTACTTGTAAAATAAATCTGTTGTTTCCGAAACATTTCAATATTTAAAATGTAATATATAATGTACAACTTTGTGGTAATTGTGTCAAAAGTATCTAGGTATTTGTGAGTATTGGATGACGTGTTGATTCTATCGATAAACTAAACTAGTATCGAGATTTCCATCATACGAGTGCAGAATGGACCCTTTCTGGTTCCTTTCCGATTACTCCCAAAATTGAGTGAAATAACACAAATTCGTTGGGCTTCTGACTCTTGCTGAAATGCGGTAGTTACTGCAGAACTCCACTAAAGCTATTGACGGAGGGTACCGCAGTTGCTCATCATCATGACACAGAACTGAAGACTATCTACTGCCTGTGGACTTCAACGTAGCAAACTCTTCCCTATATGGATTTTATTTTTGACTGTACAAATCTACACACCGATAAGATATTTCTAGTATTGTGGACCTTGTGAGTACTGGATTTTTTAAATTAAATAAACATCTCGTGTCTACATATATATTAAAAACGTCAGTATATAGTAAAATAATATGCTTTCTCTCTTTCTTTTTGCAACACAGAACTAGCAAATTACGTCAATAACTTAAAATTGTAAAATATCTGAATAAGAGATAAGCCGAGAAAATTGTGATGTTAGTTAACAGATTTTCACACAAAATGCTCAGAATATATGGCGATCTGTTGTTATTGTTATGTCAGAAATTACTAAATATTTAACGAAAATAAATAGAAATCTAAAGAGTTCAGACCGCAAATTTGGCTTGATTCTTGTTATATTCTTCCAATAAAAAAATACCTCTGTGCAGTGATAAAGTTTATATACTTACCCATTTATTTCCAAACATAATGGATTGTGTGTTGAAGTATTAAGTCCCGTTGTAAAAAGTAGTCGTGATGCTGCATTGTATCCGCCGCACGATGAACACCAGTTCAACTTGTCTCTGTGTTCTCACTTACCATCTTCGTATCGGCCAATACTACATCGTTCACTGCACTGTACTATACAACGTTCATTACTGTAAACCAGTGTGATAGAGAGTTGACAATGTCTCGATTGGAGTTGTTTTCCTGCGTAACACAATATGCAAGCCATTGTGTTCATTTGAATAATTTACACTTTAAAGATGGGTAGGTTTGTGCGTGGTGTTCCAGTGTGGACAGGTTGTGTAGACGGCCTGGTCGACAGGACCTCATCTCCAGGCCCAACCCTGTGATGAGCCTAGTGGGCCTGCCTAGTGTTTGACGTGCGCCTTCAGTGTTCCTCGCACGATCGCCCATCCAAGTACTGACCCCCTCATACCATGTTGAACCACTGCGATCTGACGAGCACCAGGTTACCAGTGCGCCGTGGTTGGCACCTGAATAATGTACCCTCTGCGTGCTGCCGAAGGGAAATTATTTACAGTGAATCCTCCGGTAGCCGACTCGGTACGCCAACATCAAATGAAACGCCACGTCGTTTAGCTTCTGAATACTTAGTCATTATGTGTACTCACCCTCCGGGGAACTTGGCAGTAGAATATAGTATTCAATCATGTGCAGTTATAATCAATCAAGGCGGTGATGGTATTTAAAGCGAGAAAACAAAACTGAAAAGAACGAAATAGTAACCTGTTTGTAACCAGGTGAGAGAAAAGGAAACGTTACGTGCCCAGAGTAAACCAAAGGATGGAAAAGTCGTAATTAAGACCACACAATGGTCAGGTAAGAGAACACCTTAAACCCCCACATTACCCAGAAATTGCATACACTTAGAGAACGATTTAGTTTCAGATAACAGATAAATTTCCTTGCAAAGTACTTATTTAGAAATTACAAAAAAAAAATTCCCTCAACTAATGTGCTGTTGTTCCAAACATCTGCATTCGTTCCTTCGAACTACGATAATCGTTTAAGTGCTAAATTTGTTACGCTAACGCAATCAGCTTGGTCCGGTTGTGGCATGCTGTTGGCTGTCTGGTGGCCGGGTTATCTAACTGCCATTATATGAATTTACAACTCGAGAGCATTAATTTGTTATCTTTCTGATAATTATGTAATTGAAAGTGCATATTTAGGCTTAAGTGCAAAAACAATCCTAATAAAATAATTTGTAAGTGAAATAAAAATCAGAGCTGTAAAAATTGAAAAATTTTATTTACGGAAATGTCATGCATTAGACGCTATATTAATCGAAAAATATTCCTTCTTTGCCAGCAATCACTTTTGCCGAGGTCGCTATGACGCAACATTCCAGCACGAACGTTGCGTTTTCTAATATCGTCCCTACTTTCTTTAGTTACAACCAAAATTGTATTGTACTAACCACCATATAAAGCGTTAGTTGTTCCAATCAAACCTTAAATGTTTGGGGAAATCGAATAAAACCAATAAATAAATAAAAAATTAAGCAAGAAATATTTTGTTTGACCCTTATACACACAATTAACAGTTTGAGCACTATGTCCAAGTGTGGATCGGGAGGAGAAAATCTGGCAATGAATATCTCGACACTTGAAGACAAAAATAACGCGAACATTATTTCTTTGCTTTCATAGTGTTTGTCGTGACTTCGCATGCACATTTCGACTCATCAACAAACATTCGTGAGTATAATGCCAATTTTTTGTAGAATTATGCAAGTGAACACGACGTAATGTAAACCATGTGATGCATAAAATAAAATTTGATTGCAAGATTGTGAACTCGGCAGTATATTGTCTGACAGTTGGTTAGTAATGAACGTTGTACAGTACAGTATTATGCGTGGTATGGTGTGGTACATTATGGCAGTGGTGAGTGGGAGTACTGAGACAGACATAACTAGGTTTCGTGTTGTGGTGAATACAAGCGACTAATTTCTAACTTGTCTGGAATCTCTGTAAATTTGTTCAGATATCAAATTGTTAATTTAGCGCACCAAACAAATTTGGTTTTAAGCAACAAAATATTTTTCTCGGTGTATCTGCAGGGGTGATAAGAACGCGTGACTGGCCTTTGGCTGGCCACATAAATAAATAAAGGAGAGTAGCTATTGTGTGGCGCTAGGATGGCCACATTGTTTCCTGGGGACCACGAGGCGAGGTGGTAAGGTGGTGGGGGAGGTGGGCTTGCTCGGGTCTGTAACCCCGACGTGACGCTTGTCTCTCGCAGCTAGACCCCAGCAGTGTGAAGGAAGGCTGCTGAACCGGGTGCCAGGAAGGAAGCCTTAGTCCACGCAAACTTCCCCAAGAGAAAGGACGAGCGGCAAGAAAAAGTTGGTGTCTGAGGAGCTTCTATTTCCCAACTTATCTGCCAAGAAAACGCCTGGCTAAACACTGGACATGCTTTGTTTGACGATGAGAAAGTTTTGTCCTTTCGCCGTTTGCAAGCGAGGGAGTGCGATAGGGTGTGGTGTTTCTGTGTCGTCTTATCGACGTTCAACTTTCGCTAACTCAGTCTCTTGGACGGAAGACACAATGTCACCAGACGACAGCACAAACTAGAGGATTTACGCTGCAGTCAGAGACAATCATATTTACCAACCAATATGCCGTTGTCGTTTCTGTCATTGTAGAGTCAAAACGGACACTATCGCATTGTTTTTTTTTCGCTCATTTACCAGTTTGATGTGACGCTTTGAAATCAGAACATGTTTACTGGTAGTCAAGATAGTCTTGAAGTGAATCACATGTATTCATCACTGTTGGTTTTTGTAGTCCAAATTCACCATCCTGTTGTTTCAAAACACATCTGACACATGTTCATTACTGGTCGGCAATCAGCCAATTATAATGTACAGTTGACAGTACTCCAGTCAAATGCCCTCTTCCTATGTAACATTATATGTAATCCATAGTGTCTAAGTAGTTTTCGCTTTGAGTGTTGCTCGGGTAATATTACACTTCAGTGATATTCTCGAAAAAAATGATGTTGCGAATGTTTTCAAATATATAGTCGTCGAAACATTGCTGCAAACCCCGTGCGCCTCAACTGAATCCAGGCGCTAGTCGTTTTGATGTCCCTTTTGACTGCGCTGCGTTATGTGTCGAGTACAGTCTTTCCACAGAATACTTACACCTTTCAACAGTGGGCGAAATTACACAGCGAATCTATTGCTTACAAAAAGCTTGGATACGAAACGTCTATATATGTCTTTGAAAAGCTGAATATTTCATTGGTAGACACGTGAACAAATTGCGGATTCGTTTTGGGACAAGCTAGGATTCAAAACACATGCATTTATATAACTTTAGCTATTTGTTCACGCGGTGTTTGACACCTCCTGGAGAACGGTGTCCAATTGTCGCCTACCACTGTGACAGCAGACAACCAATGCTCAGTTGATATCAGCATATTTGTACATAAAACTGTAGAGTCTAGCCTGCAGGTCATTGAACTGGCGAATTTTTCAGGTCTCTATTCATTGGCCGTTGCATATTGATTTCGCCATTTATTTTGTTCATTAGTCCACAGAGAACTCTTCAACTGTACTGGTGAACGGTTGTTAATGGCTCTCTATGTTCAAGGCTGTGGCGTATTTGCGTCCACCTCTACCATCAGCGAACAGAATATACTGTACTTATCAGATTATCAAGCTCATTCTTATATTTTATGGTCAAGGTGTTTTTGTCAGCCTTGTCATATTTTTTGAGGGCCTGAATTTTTATCTAATGCTCCTTGCTAACAAGACTTCAGAATAAGATTAATTAAATTTAATTATGAGGTTTAAAACTGCAGGAAATATAGATAAATGATTGCCAGTACTGCATATAAGCGCTGTGTTGAATGTGCTGGGAAAACAGAGGTGAAATAGCCGCGTATATCGCCAATTCCAGCCCCACACGTCAGCAAGATGGCGTCTCTGGCAAGCAACATGAAACACCGTTCGCCATCAGCGCCCGGCAACCTACACGCCAGACGGCAGCCCAGCCAACATGAGGCTTTCCGCAGCACGCAGCAGCCAATCGGATGCCAAACCAGCGACAGAGTCTAGCGCAGCCAATCAGAGAATGGGTACGCCCCCATCAAAGGAACTGCGACATCTTCTCGCTTCTGTGTAGGTTCTTATCTTCTTTGTTGTCTTTACCTAAAATAAATAACACATATTCCTCGCTGTTGGCTTTGTAAGCTGAGTGCTGCCTGTTTGAAACACAAATACATACGCTTCTGTGCACTATCAGCGACTCGAAAGTTGCTGTCGTATGCCTGGTTCCCACGTACTTCGAACACGCTGGACAGGCGAAGAGGAAAACTATAACAACTAATCACAAGCCATTGTAGTTTATAGCACGAGCCACGCCGAAATGTTGATCTCACGCGGAAATTTTTAGTCGCAAAAGATATTTATTTCACTGCAGTAAGTTTGTTCACATTTTTCATTACACTAATTTCTTCGATTATCAAAGTCTATTGATAAAATGGTATAGAATAATTCGATGTGTATGTTTAATGAAATACGTCAATATTAATGTTTATTTCATTTAACACTTGTATTAAACAAATGTATTTCGGAAATTAACCTATAGTTGCACTAAAATGTAAATAAGTTTCGGAAGTATAAAACAAAATTGCAATTTACTTAAATATAATATAAAATTCCTACCACAACGAAATTAATAACATAGTGTAGAAACATGACAACTTCTAGTTTGTTCTCCATTACTTGTTTTGTAATCTTGGTATTAAAATTAACGAACGAAACATTATAGTAGTAAACAGCTTGCAACCGAACAGCAAAATGATAATGCAGAAAAATCAGTTTGCATGTGAACAACACCATGTTCTGTTCGCTGTGTCTGTTCGGAGTTTGCAGCGTGCGAGTAAATCCATCCTCAGGGCAGAGACTCAGTTGCCGCAACTCTGCTTCCCCAGAACACGCTCATTCCGCCGTGAATTTCCGGGCGAGAGCGAGGCGAGAAGCGCGCCTGGCGGCCGGGACGGCAAGCTCTGAATGCTCACTGGCAGGTGAGCGCGGTGTTGCAAGTCTTTCTTAATTTACCTCTGGCGGAGTCATCTTTCTATCCTCCTTTCCCGCCACTCTTTGTATCCTCGCAGCTGGAACTAGGGTACACTTTGTAATATTTACCTTTGGTTAAAATGCGGAAGTTCTGTTCTCCATTTTTTATTGACTCGTTAGTTTTCTCAAAACACAATCAAACAAATATATCTCGATTAAAAACATATTGAAGCAATGGTATTACGTGTACCCAATACATTCCATTATCGATGATGAAGATAAAACATCAATTATAGATAAACTGATTTCGTCAAAAATTTAATTCATTTTTATTACCCACGCGTTTAATCTCGGTGGTGGTGACGGTATTTCGATTTAAAGAAAAGTTATATTCGATATTCTGTGACACACTTTTTGTAGCCTGCATCCTGTTTGGCTGTCGGCTGACAACGCCACATTTCTCATTCCAATCAGCAATGGCAAGACGAGAGCCAAACAAGAAACTTTTCTTTAATTTCACCGAGGTTTAGCAAATTCAATTCGTACTACCCTATAAGGACCAATGAACAAATAACCTACAGATATTAATCTGAAGATTACCACATGCAATACTTTATACCCTCTAAGGGCAAAATGAACAGTAACAATAACCTCTAAATCTGAATCTGAAAATAGTATTACTATATTGACGCCACAACCAAATAATACAAAACCAAAAAGGTGAAAAATAATAATTTCTGGAAAACCACAACCTTACATAACTACTGCCCCCCTTTTTTTTTAAGGTTTGAAACAAATTTTTATAAATTTAGTAAAAACTGAAACAAACCTAAAATTTAAATTATTGTAATTGCTTCAACATGTGTTTCCACATATTTTCAAGAAAATTCACAATCATTATTTAAAAGTTTCAATATTACAACAGAACATTGAAAATAGAACAAAACATTGCTTTAAAACATTATAACAGCACATTAAAAGAAAAAAAAACGAATCATTGGTTTAAAACATTTTCCATATAATTCATTAAGTTATCTTCTTTGTTTCAATATCTAATACATACTTCGCAAAAGTCTTTTTTCTCAGTAAACGTAAATACTTCTGTTTAAACACAAAAAAAATTTTCTATTCTTAACAATTTAAAATTTTTAGGGACATCACCTGTTATAAAAATTCTTGCTTAACACATCCTATCCTTATTTTATATAACATATAAAAATGGTCACCCAACAACAGTTAATATTTGTAGTTTTTAACATTAATATAATTCAGTTTGGGTTACAGTCACATAACTCTCCCTAGATACTTAGTGTGGTAAATTAATACAATTAATAATTAATCAATAGATTAAATTAATTAAATTAATACATTTCAAACTTCAAACATGTACGACAGCATGATTTCCCTTTTATAATTCATAATTTCCCTTGAAACCTTTTCCATCTCTACAGCACATAGTACAGCAATCAATGAGAATTTTTTCACCTTGAACAACCAAGGTACATTGCATATTTAATTTACACAACATATTACACTGCATAACTACTGTCCAATCTCTTTCTGGGTCACACAAATAAACTCAATACAAATAATCGTTACTATCCAAAACATATTTCCAGTGATAAAAAAACTTTGATAATTAGTTTGGAAACACTTTATTACAAAGACGCTTCAATACATAAGAAATTGGGTCCTGCGTCACATTATTAATACAAACAGTAGTCATCCTCTGCAACAACTTACCACCATACATTATTAAAAAAAGAAAAAAAATATTTTATTGACAACACATAATACGTTTCAAATTTGTATTATCATGATATTTATAAATACTAATACTTCTTGTTTTACTTTTTGTTTCCTGGAAACCGTTATTTTAGTTATTACTATACTAAATACCTGGGTGCTTATCCGAACTTGCTTTGGTTTCATATTTTTACTCAAACAAAATTATTATTAANAATACGTTTCAAATTTGTATTATCATGATATTTATAAATACTAATACTTCTTGTTTTACTTTTTGTTTCCTGGAAACAGTAAATACCTGGGTGCTTATCCGAACTTGCTTTGGTTTCATATTTTTACTCAAACAAAATTATTATTACAATTATAATAACAATTTTCCTTTGCATCAGTAAAGTTACATTGCTTTCCATAACACTAGATACATCAACACAAATATTTCCATTATGCAATTATTTCCATTGGTTGTTATTATTCTGATATCCAGGGCCTGAGTAGTGTCACATGTTAATATGCATCCTTTATTCAATACACATTGTGGCCTACTCTCCTTTTACCCTATATTTACCCTCATTAAAAAAAAATATTCTGTATCAATACCAGAACATTATCACTTACATTATTTCTGTACCAAAAAAATATAACAAAAACAGCATATACTGTATATTACTGGGTTATATATAGGATGTCTGAATTTATTTAATTATTTTTCTTTACTTTTTCCTGTTTGTCATTTTTACATTGCATCTCCTTTTCCTTTCATTTTCCCTTACAGCGTTCCTCATACAATACTTACATATTTTCCTTTTTTCTACTGACTTACCTCTACCTTTTTTTTTCTTTCCTCTTTCCCTAGCNTTAATATGCATCCTTTATTCAATACACATTGTGGCCTACTCTCCTTTTACCCTATATTTACCCTCATTAAAAAAAAAATATTCTGTATCAATACCAGAACATTATCACTTACATTATTTCTGTACCAAAAAAATATAACAAAAACAGCATATACTGTATATTACTGGGTTATATATAGGATGTCTGAATTTATTTAATTATTTTTCTTTACTTTTTCCTGTTTGTCATTTTTACTTTGCATCTCCTTTTCCTTTCATTTTCCCTTACAGCGTTCCTCATACAATACTTACATCTTTTCCTTTTTCCTACTGACTTACCTCTACCTTTTTTTTCTTTCCTCTTTTCCTAGCTTTTTTTTTTACCTTGTGTAAATCACTACAATTTGCCCATCCCATTTCCTTCCATTTTACTCTACTTTTACTGGTTGGACTTGTTGTTCATCTGACCCCTCTACCCCATCCCTTCTCTATCAATTGATTTCAACATCTTTTCTAATTCGTGTACGAATTTTATGTGTCCCCTATTATCACCAAAAATTTTTGGCACTACCCTTTAAAAAGTCATAATTTCATCTGAAGCCAAGTTACTCTTATTATCTTGTGATGCATATCCCTTTTTCCTCATTTGATTAAATTTCACCTCACAATATTGTTTACATTCAACATCTTTCTCTTGCTCATTTATTTAAAACCTAATGTTTGCTATTACCATGGTATCTATGGAAATATTTTCAATGTGTTCAGCTACTACTTNCACAATATTGTTTACATTCAACATCTTTCTCTTGCTCATTTATTTAAAACCTAATGTTTGCTATTACCATGGTATCTTTGGAAATATTTTCAATGTGTTCAGCTACTACTTCCTTTAACTTATGTTGTTAAAGATGTGAGTTATTTAAATTTTGTGGCCATTCTCTGTAATTTTGCTCAAAACTTTCCAATTTTTTACCCAAGTGACCATACCTATTATTGTATTGTACTCAAACAGTTTGAATTTATTTCCGTACGGCTTCAATATTTTCTAACTACACCCCTAATGCTTGCTCCATGTTGGTCATGTTGACCAGAAATTAAAATAAATTTGTCTACAATGATTCCATTTTTGCCCTACTTAGGTATAGAACACAGTTTACCAAGGATATGAATTAAAATATATTTTTTCATCTGTAAACACTCAAAAAAATTTCTTTCCCCAACACTTGCGGTTAACAGCGAGTTGCTCCCACAATGTCCCTTGGCATCTCGAAATGCGTGCATCGTCTACAGGCGCATTTCATATCGCACTTCAGATGTTATGTAGATGGCAAACGGCATCATTCAGGGCGCCGTATATCCGCTCTCCCGTAGTCTCGAAGTGTAGCGAGATTCCTCTCCCGGGCGAGGTTCTTCCCTCTGCTGAAATCCACAGTATCCGAACATCGTAGTTCTCGAAATTCGTTCTTCAGCCACTCGTTTGGGTCGCAAGTTGTAACATTTGTGTTGAATTAAAATTCCGAAGTTCTGTTCTGAATTTTTTATTATTCCATTCGTATTCTCACAACAAATAAACAAATATCATTCTACTTTGTTATCGATGATGAATATTTAAAACATCTTGTAGCAAATACAGCTGAACTGCTTCGTCGAAATTAACGAAGGAGGCAAACTCGAAACTGGCTACACCCTAATGGCTACCTACGTGGGCGGCAAATAATTTAGTGGAAGAAAATGTCCAGTCCGAAACAGCTATAGAAAGGAAGCCACGGGTGCTAACCACACACGGTAAATTTTCACTCAATATATCATTTAAAAGATTAGTCGCACATGCACGTCCGTTCTCGAGGGTGATGGCTGTGTGTTTGTTTAAGGAAAAGTTATATTCAATCTTCTGTGTCACCTATTTTGTAACCTTCGTCCTGATTAGCTGTCAGCTGACCACGCCACATCTCTCACCTAATCAGCAATGGCGAGACGAGAGCCAATCAGAACACTTTTATTTAATTCCACGTGATTTAGAAATGCAATATACTTCCCTCTAAGGACCAATAAACAAATAACCTACAGATCTTAATCTGAAAATTACAACATTTAATACTTTATAACCTCTAAGAGCTAAATTAACAATAACAATAACCTCTAAATCTTAATATGAAAATCATATTGCTTTATTGACATGAAAACTAAATAATCCGAAACCAAATAGTAATAACAATATCTGGAAAACCACAACGTTACGACTTGTTTGCCGGCAACTCATGTTATGAAATATTTAACGCTTTGAATGTTCATTTGTGACACACAACTGCAATTTTTTTTGTCATTAAAAAGCGTTTTTTTAGGTATGTATCATGTTAGAAGCCATGTTAATGAGCACGTTTAGATGACCGTATGCTTGGAACTTTGGTGAATTTAAGCAACGGAGCTATGGGAGCGCTAAACACTAAACTTGCATGTCAATATAAATGCCCCGTTACTTTTACAGCCTTGCAATGAACTTGTCTGTAATCCTTTCATAGTACTGCCCAAAGATGTAGGAATTAAAGCAGGGACCTTAAACTTAATTGAAGGGTAGGGAGAGGAAAATTGCGCGTTTCAAACGACCTGTAGGATAGACTCAGTTTTCTGTTCATTGGCTGCTGCCTCAGTGCGTGAGCAGGTGTACCTCTGACCGGGTGGCACGAGATTCGGTGATTGTTTCCTTGCAGATCTGTTATTGGCTCAGAGTTCACCTACAGGCTCGTCTAATAAACTCTGATACAATTGTAAACACAACCTAAAAGTACGTGAGTTTGAAGTTTAGCTTGTCCTTGTTGCAAATATTTCCAGTCTCTACTGATGGGAAACTGCGCAAACAATTTAGAGTAATGATATGTGCACGTTCCCTAATAAATCAGTCATAAAATGTAAAGTCTCTAATACGTATGGTTTCTTGCCTAGTATTGACACCATAATACATTTGATCTTTGGGATTTAATTTAATTTACACGATAAAGTTACTTTAAATATTAAAGAAGTGCCCTTAATTTCCTAAGCCTTTCAAATAAATTTTATTCCAAAAACTACATTACGTTGTATCGGCAAGTATTAAATATTTTTTCCAACGTTTATCTCGTGGTAACGGGAAGGCCAAAACTGTTAGTTTTCTTTCCGAGTGCGCAGGATTTTATGGCTTTAAAATATCCTTATTTTTTCTGTTATTATAATTAAATTTGGCCATGTATTTCTCTACAACATGACAAGCAAAGTTGATCTTAAACGTTTTTTAGACGTACAGGTTTGTAGTACTTTGCAGCACATTATATACCAAATATTACAAAAAACCTTAAAAGAATAATTACAAAATTTTATTATTTCAAGAGCAATATCGCACTTAGGTAAGACAAGATATAAAGAAACTCATTCACTTTTAGTGTAAAAATGTTGTACTTGAATATAATTTTGTTTTATTTGACATGCATTAACATATTATTAATATGCTCACATAAAAAAATGAAACAAACTGTATGTCACTCATGATTTATATGGTTACAAGTTCTTTATGGTTCTTTACGTTTTACAAAACATAATCAAGTTCAAAAGCAGTTATTTATTTATACTTTCTGCGGTGAATATAAAAGCGTTTCGTTTTTATTTCAACTAATATGCTTCCAGGTTATATTGTAGCCGTTTATTTTGCAGCGAGCACTTTTTTCGATGCAATTCTTTCGCTTCCCCCAATGCCGGCGAAAAGATAATTCATTCTACGAACCTGCTCCAGCTCCATTAATAAGAAACGTCCGTAAATTGTTTTATGAAGAGATTTAAAATAATGAATTATTTCCAGCAAATAAGAAAAACTTTGGTGATCTGTTTAAAAATTCCGAACATTCAAGGACATTTTTATGCAAGTGCACAGTTAATGTAGGGAAACGCACTCTGTAACGACACGAGCCAGAACTTAGCTACGTACATACAAAATACGGAACCTCCCTGTATTTATAACAGTTTCGAGTTTCGGGAACGAGCTATGCTGAGGATACTAGAAGAGTCCTTGGTCGCTGTAACTGTAGGATTATCATTCCTGCAACAGTCAGGATATTCGTGCCATTTAATCTTATTATTTCAAACTTGAAAAAAATAGTAGCACGAGCCATTTGTCATAGTTAACAACGAAGGAAAAGTCTTAAGTTACTAGAAAATTTAAAACCATTCATACTTTACTTTAAACAATGAGATGTTATCACTCGTTTACTGTGTCGGGAAGTGGTATCAGACTGGTAAGAGTGATGAGATGTGAAGAGATTTGGGTGACTCTTAACAGCGAGGTCTTGAGAGCCGATGGGAACGAGAAGGTAGCAGCGAAGGAATGAAACAGGCTGGTAAAAGTCACGGCTTTTAAAAAAATTAAATTTAAATCATTATTTTTAATTTATAGTTCACATCCACATAATTAAATGAAACATTTTAAAAATCTTTTTGCAAGCTGAAAATATACAACAAAAAATTCCTAGTAGTAAATTTATGGACAGGTTCGAAGAATTAACGGAAATTTAGCCGACATTTATGGAAACTTTGTTTATTCAAAAGAAAAAAAGCGTATGGGATTTTACGAAAATTTCTGGTTAAATTTTTTTTCGGTACTTTTCGTGGTTGTAATGCTTGCTTCAAGCCAAGGTGAATCGGGTTCGATTCCCGGCGAGGTTGCTCCCGGATTTTTCGCACGTGGGAGTCTGGCGGGGCGATGCCGCTGATAGGCAGGTTTTCTCGGGGATCTCCCACTTCCCCAGTCCTTTAATACCAGCATTACCTCACTTCACCCTCATCAGCTCTCAAGACCTCAATGATAAGAGCCGAAAGTTCTTCACTCTCCGTAATTTCAAAGGAAATTTTTTTCGAACAGTGTTTTAAAAATGCATGATTTTTTTTTTTTGTTTNTAATGGAAGGAAATGTCCGTAGAAAGGAAACAGTGTGGGCTCCCACACTCGGCCACAGTTTTGTTCTCGGGGAAGAGCCGGGGAGGGAAGGCGCCGAGGCAGGTCGCGATATCATTTGTTTGGAGGAGGTAAAAGGACGCGAGAGCGCGGTTTACAACCTGCGCGGCTCGCAGACTTCACAAACGTCCGTGGGTCGCCCGCCAAGCCGGAAAAGAAGACGCAGTGAGCTGGAATTATTCCTGCGGGTTTCCTCCTTCGCGACGTGGCTCGGCAAAGAAAAGGCCAGCGGTGTTTGTTTGTCCCGGGCTGGGTTCCAGCGCACTGCCGGCACGGCGCCGTGGAAATATCTGTAAGAGGATCGTATCTCTGCGAAGGTCTCGGCAAGTTGCGCCTCGACCTTTTCGCTTGCATCGGCCCTGAGTGGTTTCAGAGTGATTCGACCTTAGCGGAGTTGCCGCTAGTTCAACAGTCTTCCCTAGTTGGCATATGGAGCTCGTTGTAAGCAGTTGTGTCTGTTGAAACACGTACAAATATATTGAACATTTCNCTTCCCTAGTTGGCATATGGAGCTCGTTGTAAGCAGTTGTGTCTGTTGAAACACGTACAAATATATTGAACATTTCCAAGTAAATATTTTTATCACGATTGAAATGAAAGTTGTCATTTTGTTGCCAATTAATACATTTTGTTATTTTATCTGTTAAATCATAAATTTAGGATTTGAAACGTGTCAAAATAATTAAAAATCGTTGTGGGTAACCCTTTTTTACGACATTTGTTATTCTGTAAAAGAGTGTTTTAAACTATAGCGACAATTCTGTCTCTTTCTTAACAGATTGCTGTTGAAGCACGTACAAATATATTGAACATTTCAAAATAAATATTTTTATCACGATTGAAATGAAAGTTGTCATTTTGTTGCCAGTTAATACATTTTGTTATTTTATCTATTAAATCATAAATTTAGGATTTGAAACGTGTCAAAATAATTAAAAATCGTTGTGGGTAACCCTTTTTTACGACATTTGTTATTCTGTAAAAGAGTGTTTTAAACTATAGCGACAATTCTGTCTCTTTCTTAACAGATTGCTGTTGAAGCACGTACAAATATATTGAACATTTCAAAATAAATATTTTTATCACGATTGAAATGAAAGTTGTCATTTTGTTGCCAGTTAATACATTTTGTTATTTTATCTATTAAATCATAAATTTAGGATTTGAAACGTGTCAAAATAATTAAAAATCGTTGTGGGTAACCCTTTTTTACGACATTTGTTATTCTGTAAAAGAGTGTTTTAAACTATAGCGACAATTCTGTCTCTTTCTTAACAGATTGCTGTTGAAGCACGTACAAATATATTGAACATTTCAAAATAAATATTTTTATCACGATTGAAATGAAAGTTGTCATTTTGTTGCCAGTTAATACATTTTGTTATTTTATCTATTAAATCATAAATTTAGGATTTGAAACGTGTCAAAATAATTAAAAATCGTTGTGGGTAACCCTTTTTTACGACATTTCTTATTCTGTAAAAGAGTGTTTTAAACTATAGCGACAATTCTGTCTCTTTCTTAACAGATTGCTGTATTATGGTGGCCGCCTGGTTAAACGTATTTTGCACGTCTAAAGCCTAAAAGTGTTGGAGCGGTAGGGGCGACCGATACATGCGCATGAACTCTTTCATCGCCCCTACGCTCAAAGCACTGAACTGGCGTGCAGTCTTGCCGTCGATAACGCGCCTCGATGAGACCTTCAGCAGAGAACACCATTCTATGACGTTATAATAAAATTAAAGGTTTGATGCACGTCCCAATTTTTTTTTAATATTTTGTACCGGAATGTTCAAACCTAAAAACGACCGTGGAAACACCTGTTTGAACCAATTCCACTATCACGAAACATGCTTTAGAGAGAAACGGAGGAACTGAAAAACATATAAAGACGCGTAACGTTTCTTAAATGCTATTTGTAAGCAGACCTTACCCAGACACGTTGGACGGTTTTTTTTTTATGAAACGTTTTCTGCTGGATCTCTGCACACCGTTCGACTGCCTACCCAGGCGGCCACCTTAACCATTCCGACCAAGTGTACACAATTGAGTTTATCACGCACGTGTAGGTAATTTGTGGTTTCTACTGCAGACTGTGAAGATCAACGACCAATTATCTTACTTGTGGGTACATGATTCACAAACCGTATTACTGGTAAAGGTCACAATTGGTTATATAACTGTAGCCGAACGTATAGCTTACAGCNTAGCAGTCTATACATTTTGTAAAATAAGGTTTTTATAAGCATGCCTTACAATGGATTAAGGCATGAGATTTAAGCCACCCACCATGTGACTGACTATCCTTAACAAACTATGTTTTATTCTGTGTACAGTGCATACTATCAAACCCGCTTCCTTTACTGGACAATCAGACGGAAAGGGTTTCACCCGTTCAGTCCCGAAATAATGTACGAACTCACGCGTGGCAGTCGTTAAAGTTTTCGATGGTCACTCTAGCTGCGTGGAACGTGTTTCTCGCAAGCACCGAACAACGTGCTGCGTGTTCGCTCATGTCAGCATTAACCATTCACAGATGAGAAGTGCAGAATACTTCAACAAATCAGACTACTCGGAAGGGAAACGCTAAAAACACCGGCTACTGGTTCCTTTACAGTGCCGGCCATAAGTGTCCTTCGTGTGCAACATGTTCTCCATCGTGAATACTGAGACTAATAGGGTTAATAAACTTCGGAGAGAAATTTCCCTCATAGCTCCGAGTTTAAGTCCATGTGCAGTTAAAGATATGGCTGTTCTTGAGACATTTGTTTGTACACTGTAAATACACAAGGCGTTTATCAATAATATCTCGAAATTCTGAACACAACATAAATGGACTAATATAAAAAAACCCTTGTAACAATATATATATAAAGGTGATCTAGTATTTTTAAATTTAAGTTGAAATTTGCAAAACAATGCAAAGAGTCCGCAGCTACACGTTGCTTGCGCAAAAATTGCATACCACAAAGGCAAACGTAATGAGCTCGCCATGAGGAGAAAAAAAAATGCAATCACTTCTGGCAGCCTTTACTACTTAATTGCTAATCTCCAAACGTTCATGTAGTTTGACACACGTGTACTAACGAGCAACCGCTAGTAGAGCCCACTTTACTCGAGTTTATTGTGGCCTATCTGCAGGCGCTCTCCGTATGGTGCGCAAGTTCCGTTCTCCTTCGTTATATGCAACTTGTTGGGCACGCATGAACGTGAAGTTGTGGACTACCGGTGCTGTTTTGTATAACTTCAACTTAAATTTACAAATACTAGATGACATTTCCAAAAAATTTGTTAAAGGGTTTTTTTTGTTTATTTTGGTCCATAGATACTGTAGTTTGAATTTCGACATGTTATTAAAATTCAAATTATATAATATCTCAAACCTGTTTTCTTTTTCCAATTCCTGCAGTAGCAATTTTATGCGTGGATTTGGGGATAACATGTTTATGAATGAAAATAATATTGTAATATTAACAATGATAGTAACATTTAAAATGGAAATTAGTATAAACATTATTGGTGTATATTCTTGCAACGCTACTTTTTTTACTCTGTGTTTCACTTGTGAATCGCTATTCAAGACATGTTCAGGAAACTTATCTCTGCTGATCACGCCACATGTTCGTTTTATTTATAGCATGATTAAAAAAAACCTATCCCAGTTTTAATTCCAAGATATTGCGAAACGCGTACTCTCAAAACTTCTTTGTACATGGCACGTTGCTATGATTTAACGAACTTTAGATCATTCACAATCTCATTTGTCATCGTGCTGGTCTCTGTGGCACTTTATGTATTTGAGAACCGCTTCTGTTTCATCATTCGGTGCTGCCACGGTGACCGCCATTTTCTTCTCTGACTCGGCTGCAAACCTCATTCTGTCAGACTGTCACTGACATAATGCCATTGGTTAATTGTTCTTAAGGGCACGACCTAGCAAAATATTGTCTGTAAAATGAGCCTTTGCTCGTGTAAGTGCATCTCAGTAAATAAATCCCACGGGAAAACTACTTTTTTCACGAGCAGATAAAAACCAATTATAGTCAATTCACGGTTATTTCCAACTTTTCTAAAGCTCTGCTGAAGTTCTACTTCCAGGATATTCATCCGCCTCATGCAAACGAATCCTTACAGAGTCCAGAAAATTACTCCAAAGGGACAACACACCGCATTCATGTGCACACAGTGTAATAATATTTTGCTTAAGAACTATTTATTGCTAGGTATTATTGACAACACACCATTTTCTCACTGTTTTAATTCATATTAATTATAAATTAAATATTATTATTTATAAATAAAATAAATAAATAACATACTTTTATGTTATTTTACCTTAACCGAAGTAAAAAAAAAAAGTTTTTAATACATAATATAATCAGGAAACAACAAATCACGTCATACACGTGGTAATTTTTCAAATGTTTTATTCAAAAAGTGTAAAGAAACCGCGAATTTACTATAGTTATTTGACCTTAAAATACAGTAAATATAAGACAAAGGAACTGCCAACTCCCCTAGTACGTCAGAATTTTAATTCTGCCAAAATTTGGCAAAATCAATACTCTGACATAAATACGAATTGTTAATTAGGTTGTTATGCCTGTACTGCTGTGTTAGGCCAACAACTAGTTGGATAAAGAGGTACTTCATAAATTTATTCTACCCTATAGTATACATTAAAAACGGTTATGTAAATAAAAAAAAAATTTCAAATTAAAGCGGAACAGTGGCGATGCCTTTCGCATTTTAGCTAAGCAATTCAACAGGAATATGCACTGCATGAGCCACTGCTGTATAAGTTTAGAAGAACTTAAACAGATTCAATGTGGTAATGGGTAAAACATCGCGTTTTGTCTATCGAAAATGAATGCGATATGACGTAAAAGTTAGTGGATACGTTTAATTAACCCCAAACTGGTTAGTTGAAGTCTCCAGGTTTCTAAGCAGCCTACGCAGTCAAAAAAAATAAATTTAATGGTAGAAACCGTTTTCATAAGGAAGTATTTTGCTAGAGCAATGCTTACATATCAAGCTGTTTTTACACCATATATGTTTAGATTTCATTGCGTCTTAAGTAACTGTGTCGAAGAAAACATCACTGAAGCAAATTGTTTGCACAGAAACTTAATAAAATCATTACCTAGCGTTGTTCTTTTTTAGTTTTTCAATAACCCGTGCACTCTTAATATGTCAAATTCTGAAAATTTTAAAGTACACATGAGGTTTTCTAGGTGACGTTACGCATAAACGAGATGAAACAAATGTCAATTAACTGGTATTATAAATGTGTCTTCAGTGGGCTACAAGAGAAGCGGCATAGGTTCTTGTATTCCAGTGTCAGGTCTTCGCCCGACAAGAAAATAAGACAGCAATTTTATGGACACTTAGTTATATCGGTGACTCCTCCTGGCAAGGAAAAAAAACTTTTTTTTTTTAAACGATAGTTTCCAGACGTAAAGAGGACGGCTGTCGTTCCCACGGAGTTATCTAGGTGACTTTACCTGGGGAGGAGTTGAATAGAACAGTCGCGTGCGCACGAGAGTATTCAGGGAACGCCTAGCTCCCGACAGGCGAGACGCAAAGAACAGTTGTGGTGTTGAAGAGTGCACGCAGGTGACTGGAGCTGGCGAGAGAACAGGCGTAGCTCCCTGAGTGCGTCTCTCAGTTGGTAACGTGATTACAGGGCGGAGGCAAGTTCCGCTTTGTTTCCGCACACCGTTGCTTTGCGCAGCGACGCTCCAGCCTTTTGTTGAGGTTGGATGCTCCGCTCATCTCCGGCTTCAACACTCTCTCTCCTACAACTTTCCTTCTACACTCGGCCACTGCAAGCACTTCAGTACACTGCCTCTCCTTCGCCGTGCACACACGAGTCAAGTTACCGCTCCACAGACTTATATATAGTCTGTCTCACGAACAAGTCCACTTTATGACTTTTCTGAAATAAGTCTCGTGTACAGATATTTTTACATGACTAAATATGTTATGTTGGCATAATGGGCAGGTTGACAGAGTAAGGTAAAAATGAAAAAGAGTGATCCCACTAGCAGCGTGATATTGAACTGCTTTTTGCCAATACGACTGTTATATAAACGATTTGGATAGGATTCGAAGTAAGAACATTGCGTATGTAAACAAGTGAGTGAGTGAATGAAGATATTTGGGCGGCTCTTAACATCGAGGTCTAGAGAGCCGATGAGGATGAAGCGAGGTGAGTGGGGAACAGCGCCGGAATGCAAGGGAGGTGGAAACGGGAGATCCCCGAGGAAACCCGCTGACCAGTGGCATCGTCTGGTACGTTTCCCACATACAAAATTCCGGGAGTGACCCCGCCGGAGATCGAATCACGTTAGCTTGGTGAGAGGCAAGTAGTCTGACCACTACACCACCGTGGACTCCAGTGTTCTCGTCGTGTTGCGTGTGCCTATGGGCCTTACAGACGTGACCCTTTTATTGGCGAAAAGTCTGTGGCAAGGCTCAGTACATGCGCTTGACGTAGTTTCGCTCTTGTTCTGTTGGTTAGTTTTAAGAAACAGTGGTCTGAAAATACCGTTTTTAACAATTTCAGAGGGTTCCAAAATAATATTTATAGCATGCCTGTTGTCTTGGAAATACCATTCCGCCCTCGTCTGGGATTAGTTTTCTTTTCATAAATCTAAATACTGAGGTCATGTTTAATAATTTTGACGCATTCTGCGTCCCTATATTTTATTCGTCAGAACACACACTCTGGCGGAGCTCGCAGCCGGACGACCGCAATAAGGATTAAGGGTTGTGGACGTGCCAGGAGAGGGACGCCAGGAGCCTCGCAGCTGCTAAGGCACACTACCAAAGGTTTCGGCAACATGCAACTATTCCTGCACGTGCAGACGACATCCGGAGACAACGGAAAGCACCAGGGCGCGGACACAACTACATTTTGCAGCTGCCCAAGGGACACCGAGATCCCACCACCAGCTGGGCCTGTCCCAGGCTTGTACCGCAATAAACCATGAGAGCTTTTAGCAGACATGCATGCAGAACGGGACAATAAACTTCCAGGCCAGAACCAAGGGACGATGCCAGGCCAGCTGCGGACCACATGAGCAGCGGCCACGTGTTTTATGACCAGGAGGGACGACAAGCACCCCGGACACGTGCAGCAGAGACGGGGCAAGTTGAATATGGCGATGGACGCTACAAAACCACACGAAGGGGGGAGTAACGGGGCAGTCAGTGGAGAGACATCGAATCAGTCAGTCGAGGATCGAGAATGCATCACGACGTCAACCTCAGTCGGAGGCCGTCAAGCGGGACGTGCGGCGGGAAGCATCCGAGAAAAGTCAGTCAGACTTCGTCAAACGCAGAGTCCTGCGTTGGACCCGGGAAGAAGGAACTTCGAAGCCAGGCGCCGAGACGCCCACCAAGTTCGAGAGCAGTTCCAAGCCGCCAGCCGAGGGAATTCAGCGCTGCAGTGTCAGATAAGTAGTTCTACACCAAGTGCGAAGAATCTTCCCCCCCCCCCCCACGACGCCAGTCGCGGCGTCAAACCATACGTAGCCTACATAGGAAAAGGGAGGGAGTTTGTCTCTTGAGTTCATGTACCAGTTAACCTGTTCAAGCAACAATAAAACTCGATTATGTGAACTCACACAAAGCCAGTGTAATTTATTAGTAAATTGGACCTATAGACAACAGTGTCGACGTATTCCTACGCCCTATCACTGAGGGCTAGCATCATGTGCTGGCGCCTCACGCCGCAGAGCAGAATCAATACCTACTTCCAAACTTCAGCATTTTGCAGGTATCAATTTTATCTAGAAAATCCATGGGTATTTAAAAAAACACTGTCAAACAGTTCAAGCGCCAGGTAGACGGACCCCCTAAGCTGACTCATTGTTTGTTTCGTTATCACAACCGAAAGGTAGTTGGGTTTCGGTTTGGCAATGGAGATATGAACCAGTCGTGGCGTGGAGCTGTAACAGATTTAAGAATCACTTGCGCACAGAGCCTTGCTATGCACGCTAACAAACACCCATGACACTTCAACCACGGCACCCGTTTGCTATATTTATATAATTTATTTTAAAAACCTCGAGCTTAAAGTGTTCTACGTTCTTATAAATGTTTTTATTCAAAGGTATTGTACNGCATTGCACACAATGAATATAAGATGAATAATCTGCCCCTAAAAAGTTACCATAGAGCTGAAAACCTCCACTCGACAATAAAAACCCGCCAATGAGCTTGATAATCTAAGAAACACTATTTGTCCTATTCACTGTTATTATTGGCGGATGTGAATATGGCAACGCCGTTAAAATAAGCGAACCATTAAAAATCATTTATCGGCACACCTGATAAGCTCCATTTAAAAAGTGAACATAAAACATGGCGAAAGTAATAATAAACGGGCTATGAAATATCCGGCTCTTCACATACTTATATCAATATTTCTCATCTAGCTTGCTGGGGTAGATATTTCCGCTACGTAATCTCGCCGAGCATTCAAAGTGATCACCTCATTGCACATTATGTTGACAGTTGTGTCATNGACGATATTTCCGCTACGTAATCTCGCCGAGCATTCAAAGTGATCACCTCATTGCACATTATGTTGACAGTTGTGTCATTGGACCTGAATGAGTTAAGTTTTTCACAACGCTGTGGCCACAGTGCTGTCAGAACATTTCCATGCTTTCAAATCGTGGCTATCTGCAGGTGAGTCCCAGACTTTTAAAACTCAAGCATTCAGATGATTAATTACTCACATAAGGAGAACCTTTTTCACGTAGCTTGCAAACGGGCTCCCGAGACTGAGGTCGTTATATTACCTTCGATATATTATTAATTATAATTGCATGGCACCCCCTTTCCTCTGATGACCATATCTTATGTAAGTTAATTAAAGTGCTAATATAATGTTTCATGAGCCTATGGTATAGTCCAGCTGGGCATCCTTTCATAAAATACTGCACTGTCTTTGTGAGAATCCAGTTTCCATTCCAACCGAGTTACACCTGTGTTGGCCTTTACACTGACTGGCGGAATGACAACCAAAGTTATCAATAGAACTCTTCTCTCCACCGAGAATAATACAGTCGTACAAATACTTTATTTCTAGCATATAATAAAACAATGAAAATTCGGTAAGATACTAGATAGCGCTACTCTCAGAGTTTTACTTAGTGATTTCAAATAGTGACATCATCTTTACCGTGGATGAAAACTGAGTTATTTTGTATTCCCAAACTGGCAAAACAATAGACTGTACTAACATAAAATAATCTGTGCGCTATAATATTGTGTTTAAATTTGTTAACGTTACTCGTAAATCTGAGAAAACGAGTGACCTAGGTCGTTGGCAAATTTTCATCTTCGTCAGTGATACAGTTTCTTTTTTTTATTTTTATTTACAGTATTGGGATCCTGTTAATAGTTTAAGAACACCGACATTTGCGAAATAATTTTGAAGCTAAAATTTTGTTAAACACTTTCGTTAAGTTGATAATGGACGTGAATTACGGATTTTAAAGCCCAGGAAACAGAATAGCTAGAGACGAAGACAAGAACAGAAATTGCTTCTCAGATGGGCAAGAACCAAGTGACAGTAAGCATTTCCTGATGTTTACGTATTCGTATCGCTCTGGCAGATTATGCTAAGAAAATAAAGAAATCCTGGACGTGATCAGCATACAAAAAACTTTACTGTCTACACCATCAGTTGGCAAAATACTGGTCAAAGTAGTAACAATAAGCAGTATTAAGTTAAATAAATTTCTCTAGTATTTTTCAATAAACTGTGCCCAAATTATAAGTAGAGACCTGAAGAATTCGCGGATTAATTTTGAGACATGCTAGAACTCAAAATATTTGCGTTTATATAACTTTAGCAATTAGCCCACGCGGTATTTGACACTTCCTGGAGAATACTGATCCAAACGTCACCTTCCATTGTGACAGCAGGCAACCAATATGAAGTTGATGTCGGCATATTTGTACATAAGACTATAGAGTTTAGCCTGCTGTTCATTGATCTCACGAATTTTTCCGGTATCTAATTATAAGTGAAGGTGGTGATTCATATTAAAAATGTTTCTAGTTTAGGAATGTATGTTATGCATTATTAGTATTAATGATATGAACAACCAACGAAGGGTCAGTTATACGCTGATAAACAATCCCACTTTCAGATATCGTCTTACTACTTCGAGACATTGAGGTGAAATTACTTAGAAACTTATAAATACGATCCTTTTATACATTTCTGTTTCACTATCATTCTAGACTCGGAACAGTACGGATTTATGTAATTATGTGTAATTTCAGTGCAAACTCTTCCAGACGCAATTTTACTAAAAGTTTTGATTTGAAGAGATATTATATTACCAAGAAAATGTGCTCAATTTCATTAAGAGGCTTGATAGTGCTACCTCCTCCTCATCATCATCGTCATCAATCATCCAATGTATGGTGTAAACCAAGCAGAAGAAAACAATTAAAATCGTCAAGTAAGATGTTTTTCTACTCATATGCATTCGTGCTGAAGATGAAGCTATCTCCCACGAATCGTGACATGGAAGCCTATTTCCGAATACAGTGTCGTGCATCCTCGCGGCACCATCAAATTGCGGGAAAACATGTGTCCTACTGAGCCTGATGGAATAAGATAATGGACATAGGTTCGAGAACGTGTGCCTGTACTCCAAATCGCTCCAACAACCATATTACCAGCGCCTGGCATGAGTACTGCAGACCGTACATGGTGTGCAATATTTCCCTTGCAGCGGTAACGAGACTGTCGTGCCCCCGAGCGAAACATTGCCAAACTCGGGGTTTTTTTATTTCCAGCAATGCAAATGTGTTGTTGCTGTTTCGCATGGATGACATGAATTTGTGGCAGGCGCTCGATGACTATGTGGACATGATATTATCAGATTTCAAGATTCTGGGTTCTTTGTCCTGGAAAGACAAGCATGGAATATTGGTGATAGTAAAAGACTGACCTATATGCAATGGCAAGTACCGACGTGGATTCGATCAGTTCATCGTTGGCTGTCGAGAATGAGTTAGAGCGTATCGAAATTCGGGCAGAGTAGCCTCAAGCTGCGGCTTGACAAAGCCGAAGATGGAGGTTGTCTCATATCAAGAAACGATGGAACTTGCGATGCTGGTAGAAGAATGATTCGAAACGTTGGTGAACCCGAACGATCTGAAGATGATGCTACTAAACATTTCGTCCTCGAAACTGGTAATGACTATATCTGGGAATTACGCAATGTGTTTGCTGATAAGAGCTTGGAGCTTGGAGCAAAGATGGATGGTGTGATGACCGAGATCGTACGCGATTTGATGGCAATGGACGAGTATGTAACNTGGAGCTTGGAGCAAAGATGGATGGTGTGATGACCGAGATCGTACGCGATTTGATGGCAATGGACGAGTATGTAACTAGTGTTGAAAGGTAAATTACCGTCAGACTGAATGTGGCATCTTTACCAAATGAAGATAAACTAAAAGTGCTTAAAGATTTCATTTATGGGGCATTTATGGGGCATTATGGGTCATTAGGGGGTATGGTGTAGATCTACAGAGCAGATATAATGGGTGTTAGATTATGGGCTGGTTTTAACTCTATAGTTGCTTGGTGCATTTGAGGTATGNTGGAGCTTGGAGCAAAGATGGATGGTGTGATGACCGAGATCGTACGCGATTTGATGGCAATGGACGAGTATGTAACGAGTGTTGAAAGGTAAATTACCGTCAGACTGAATGTGGCATCTTTACCAAATGAATATAAACTAAAAGTGCTTAAAGATTTCATTTATGGGGCATTTATGGGGCATTATGGGTCATTTGGGGTATGGTGTAGATTTACAGAGCAGATATAATGGGTGTTAGATTATGGGCTGGTTTTAACTCTATAGTTGCTTGGTGCATTTGAGGTATGNTTACAGAGCAGATATAATGGGTGTTAGATTATGGGCTGGTTTTAACTCTATAGTTGCTTGGTGCATTTGAGGTATGATGGATGGTATAGTTGGCATGTTGGGTAGTATTGTTGAGTTAAGTTATTATTGGGTCATAGAAGATGTTTTGGCTGGTTCATTTGGGGGGGGGGTGGTCTGGTATCAGTCAATTATGTAATATTAACAGATGGTAAGGATTATTTTTATATAGACTGGCCTTGAATGTATGGTTGCTTGGGTAGATATGATGGTGTCTGACTTTCTCTTTTGCTATATTGGATTTTTAATATAATTCTGCTTGATCCGACAGTTCATTTGTAAGTGTAAGGTGAATGTTACTCGAAATGCTGATTAGCTGCAGTCTGTTTGAAGTGCGTTTGTGATGCCTGGAAATGTCAAATTTTCTTAAGTAGCTGAAATAATGCTAGACATGTAGGACATGTGAGTGCTTACAATAAGTTCGATTTTTATCTGGACAATGGTTTATTAGATTATGTTAGAATATTTTTGATTTTTTCAGACCTTTGGTAAGTTAGATTACATTATGTTATTTTGGATGCGTGGGGGGGATGGTAGGTTAAGTTATGTTAGTATGGCCCTTTGGTGTGGCCAGCTCTGGTAGAAATTTTTTTCGAAGATTGTGCGAAGAGATTAACTAACTACAAGACACTTATTAGAAAACTTATTTTCGAGATTTTCTATCATCGTTTGATTGTATAGGTGGGTGACATGGCAGGTTGGTCATGTCGGCTGGTCTGAACTCTATGGTTTTTCTAAACTTGAGTTATGGTGGGTGAAACATTGAATGTCAAGGTGCTTGTTTGCGAGTATATAAGGAGCTGGGTTCCAGTTAGGAAGGTTAGTTTGACAGTGGCAGTCGTGAAAGACACTTTGTCTCAGCTCGTTTAAGTAACTGGAATATATTATGGAGCCAAAGGTTACTGGTACATTCACGCCTGAGGTTGGCACAGTGCTATCGACTTCTTCAGATTGGGCACCTGCGGCAGCAGCACTACCATCGTTTTCTTCAGGCATGGCACCAACAACGCCATCGACTTCTTTGGATGGGACACCAAAAGCAGTGCTGACATTGGCGACTTCACCAAGGTTTCGTTGCTGTTAGTGTGACAAGATATTCGCCTACAGCCACTGTGCAAGGAAGCATGAAANGCGACTTCACCAAGGCTTCGTTGCTGTTAGTGTGACAAGATATTCGCCTACAGCCACTGTGCAAGGAAGCATGAAATAACTACTTGTGTGGAGAGGCCTTCCTGTCCTATGCAGCGATGCATCAAGTGCAAGCGTCTGTTCAAACGAGGCGANTAACTACTTGTGTGGAGAGGCCTTCCTGTCCTATGCAGCGATGCATCAAGTGCAAGCGTCTGTTCAAACGAGGCGATAAGCTGAAGAGACACAGCAAGAACTGCAATGGCCGAGTTTCAGCAGCTAAGAATCGACCTGTACTAGCTGTTGGCGAAACCGCATCGAACGGATTCTACCTGAAACGATCAGCATTCAAAGCTGCTTTAAAATATTATGTGATTGGAAATAAGTTTGTAGCTATGAAAGACATATCTACATACCTGGACCACTTTAAGCAAAGGACAACCAATCAATCAACAGATGAAGTTGAAGAAGGTCCCATATAATACAATGTTTTGCTCGAGTGTACCTACGAAAAGCCTCAACATTTGGATGAAGAAGTCAGTCTCTGAGCATTCAAGAATGTGAATCAAGAACTNAGTGTACCTACGAAAAGCCTCAACATTTGGATGAAGAAGTCAGTCTCTGAGCATTCAAGAATGTGAATCAAGAACTGTACAATGTTGATAGTATCCCAGGGGCTGTAGAGGCATTGAAAGAAATCTTTGTCGTGAAGAAGAAGAATATATAGCCAAGGGTTCGGGTTGGACGCTTGTTAGCATAGACTTTCTTGAGCTGCATATAAACATATTATATTCACTACATGAAGTGAGTATGCTGCTGTAAAGACACTACGTGCATGGTGTGCAAAATTTAAGGGTTCTGTTTTTATGTTTCTAGTCTGAATTATATATGTATGTGTATATATATATATATATATATAAATTCAATTAAATGTCTTTAATTTCTCACTGGTGTTGTATGCTGTCTACTTACCTGATATAGAAAATATTTTGGACTTGGTTTTCAGATCTGCCACTACATGCGGGTAATGTAAATGAGCATGACAAAAAAAATTAATTAAATGATGTGGGAAAAATATAATGTTAGCACTTAAATATTTGCTGCAATGGCCAATCACTGAATGTGCGAAATCATTGATAATGTAGCAAAAGTATACGTTGAAATCAATTGGATAAAAAATGAGAGTGGACTAATAATGTAATACATTCTAAGTGGGTTAGATGCAACAGACTTGGAGCGAGGAGGACGAAGGTCGAGCCAGGCTTAATCCTCTAAAGCAGTGTNAGTGTACCTACGAAAAGCCTCAACATTTGGATGAAGAAGTCAGTCTCTGAGCATTCAAGAATGTGAATCAAGAACTCTACAATGTTGATAGTATCCCAGGGGCTGTAGAGGCATTGAAAGAAATCTTTGTCGTGAAGAAGAAGAATATATATTGCCAAGGGTTCTGGTTGGACGCTTGTTAGCATAGACTTTCTTGAGCTGCATATAAACATATTATATTCACTACATGAAGTGAGTATGCTGCTGTAAAGACACTACGTGCATGGTGTGCAAAATTTAAGGGTTCTGTTTTTATGTTTCTAGTCTGAATTATATATGTATGTATATATATATAAATTCAATTAAATGTCTTTAATTTCTCACTGGTGTTGTATGCTGTCTACTTACCTGATATAGAAAATATTTTGGACTTGGTTTTCAGATCTGCCACTACATGCGGGTAATGTAAGTGAGCATGACAAAAAAAATTAATTAAATGATGTGGGCAAAATATAATGTTAGCACTTAAATATTTGCTGCAATGGCCAATCACTGAATGTGCCAAATCATTGATAATGTAGCAAAAGTATACGTTGAAATGAATTGGATAAAAAATGAGAGTGGACTAATAATGTAATACATTCTAAGTGGGTTAGATGCAACAGACTTGGAGCGAGGAGGACGAAGGTCGAGCCAGGCTTAATCCTCTAAAGCAGTGTAGGAAGAGGTGTTGGACAGAAGGAACGCGAAGGGGAGAAGAGGGGTGGTCAACGCTTTTCTTGACGGATATGTGTTGCGGGAGGAGTGTGAAGGGTTGAGTACGGGAAGGGGCTCTAATGTTATGTTCGTCAATTTTTAGAACGTTTGTCACTTTTCTCGATTTTATAATAATTTCCAGAGGTGAAGAGTTGGTTAAGGCGTCGTGGTGAGTGTGGGGTTAACGTTATATGCTCATTAGTTTTTAGAATGTATTCTTTTTTTTTTTTGTGATTTTTCTCGATTTGTTATGATTGGAAGTTTAGTAGGGGTAGGGGCTGATGGTTAGTGTGGTGGGATGAGCGTGATGTTAACATTATATGTTCCTCGATTTTTAACATTTTTTTGCAAGTTTTATCGATTTTGTAATAATTTATAGTGGTGTGGATGTAGAGGGCGTGAGTTGGATGTGGAGGGATGAGTGAGAGTTTAACGTGATATGTTCTTAGATTTTTAGAATACATTTTTTTTCGATCATTACCGAATATTTGTGACTGGGGTAATTGCAGTGAGGGGTTGAATGGTTGATTAGGGTGGGTGGTTGGTTATGGTAGATGGATGAGTGTGACATTGTCATTATTTGTTCCTCGAATTATAAAAAAAAATTTGATTTATTATTGGATTTTATAAGAATTGCCAGAAGGCGAAAGACAAGAGAGGGGGTGAGAGTGTAGTGGTGGGGTGAGCAGTGGAAGGGCGTCTAATGTTATATATTACTCGATTTTCAAGAAAAATTTTTATTTTTGTGGCTGTTATTGATTTTTTATGTTTGGGTTGTGGGAAGAGGGTGAGGTGAGTCTGGTGGGACGAGTGTGAGGTTAACATGATATGTTCTTCGATTTTTATAATCAATTTTTTTAAAATAATTTCCAAATTTTTGTGACTAGGTGGATTCTGGTGAGGGGGTAGGTGGTTTTTAGGATGATGGAGTGAGTATGAGNGGGCGTGAGTTGGATGTGGAGGGATGAGTGAGAGTTTAACGTGATATGTTCTTAGATTTTTAGAATACATTTTTTTCGATCATTACCGAATATTTGTGACTGGGGTAATTGCGGTGAGGGGTTGAATGGTTGATTAGGGTGGATGGTTGGTTATGGTAGATGGATGAGTGTGACATTGTCATTATTTGTTCCTCGAATTATAAAAAAAAATTTGATTTNTGGTAGATGGATGAGTGTGACATTGTCATTATTTGTTCCTCGAATTATAAAAAAAAATTTGATTTATTATTGGATTCTATAAGAATTGCCAGAAGGCGAAAGACAAGAGAGGGGGTGAGAGTGTAGTGGTGGGGTGAGCAGTGGAAGGGCGTCTAATGTTATATATTACTCGATTTTCAAGATAAATTTTTAGTTTTGTGACTGTTATTGATTTTTTATGTTTGGGTTGTGGGAAGAGGGTGAGGTGAGTCTGGTGGGACGAGTGTGAGGTTAACATGATATGTTCTTCGATTTTTATAATCAATTTTTTTTAAATCATTTCCAAATTTTTGTGACTAGGTGGATTCTGGTGAGGGGGTAGGTGGTTTTTAGGATGATGGAGTGAGTATGAGGTTAATGTTATATGTTACTCGATTTATACATTTTTTTAATTTTATAATAATTGCCAGAATGTGTGGGGTAGAGTTACTGTGAGGGGATAGTGATGTTGTGGTGTTCAACAGAAGGGCGTCTAATGTTCTGTTACTCTGTTTTTAAGTTTTTTGTTATTTTAGATTTTTGTTATTTTCTTCATTTTTCAAGATTGGGGGGTGGGAAGAGCGTGAAGTGAGCTTCGCTAGGGTGGGGTGAAGGGCTGGTGGCCTACAAGTATAAATAGAGCACCCCAAATCTTTCANCGTGAAGTGAGCTTCGCTAGGGTGGGGTGAAGGGCTGGTGGCCTACAAGTATAAATAGAGCACCCCAAATCTTTCAAATGGCTCAAAAATTGGCTTTCGGGGACTTCCAGTCAGCCACATTGAGTAGCAAGCACTTTTTTTTAACAAATGTTTGGAAAAACGGGAAACGTTAAGGGAAAAAGGGGAACTTTTGAAGAAAAAAACCGATTTCAAGGGTAAAATGGTCGATTTTGAGCGGAAAAGAAGAGATTTTGAAGTAAAAACGGGATTACAAGATGGCGGGGCGGATCAGCAGATCCGCAGCTCTCAGCCCTTGTCCTCGGATCGGCATAATCTATAGACTAATATACTTTTAAACTAGTGACACCAATACACATTGGAAAAAAAATAAAATAATACTGTGCTCATCTCGCTAAAAGTTATTTCCACAACGCACTTGTTAAAGAATGCCACCTGCCCGCGTTGATTGCAACCATCTGTGGTCATTGGGTTACACTGAGCACTTACGTCAACAGGAATAGTGCGGCGCAGTTGGCTAGAAGTAAGCCGGGCGATTAAAGGTACCTAAACGTCTGGCAGACTCATTTCGCTGTAAATTTCTGCAATGGCAGATAACTGTGCCGCTTAAATGTGCTCTACTGTCCCTTAGTACGTCGTGTGTGGTATATACATAACGAAACAGCGCCTCTAGTTTCAACAGTGTATCCATAACCTCTCTGAATGTGCGGTTTCCCTGCAAGTGTTCACACAGACCGCGCGGAACTCATAGGCTGAACTGCACGCTCCTATAATCACAACTCAGTCGATTATTGGGTTATTTATTGCATTTGGGGACTTCTAGAAACCATTTCCGCTGTGTCACTATCGGAATCTGCACTACGCGAGTGTGGAACAAGGTTGCAAGCAGTCCCGTTGCAAACCTGGAGGTTGTTTGAAACTACGAGACTATAAGTGATGTGGCGTGTTCATTCAGGCGCAAATTAGACGCATTTAGAGAACCTCTTGTAGAGTGGCATATCACCGCTGACACTACAAGAAGGGATGCAACTACAGAAACAGTAAAAATTAGAACACTAAGTACACATCTTAAAAATATTTGCTCCGCTGTAACGGGTTGCACCTGAAGGATGTTCAGGATGTTACACAAGAAGCATAAAAATTACGTTTGTCACGTAAGATGTGGCATTCTGTACAGTGAGTGTGTGTTTCCGTCCTGATTTCTTAGACCGTGAGCAACTTAGTACCTCAGCAATCACTATGGTGCAAAACGTTTTTGAGGTGAATAGTAATAACGGTCGCAACACAAGCCGTGAAAGCCTTCATCTCTATAAACATCAAAATAGAAGTGACGTAGTTTATATAGATAATTTATGTTTTTTGAAGTCTGTTTTTTCCACACTCCACAATTCCTTTCCACATAAATAATCCATATGATGTTTGCGCATACGTATGTACATACATACACACATGTGTGCACAAATACCCAATAAAATAATAATAATAAAACGTTGACTTATCCAAAATTAATTTCTGTTAAAACCGCTTCAATTACCAAATTAAATACTAATAATTACGTACGTAAGAGCATATATTCCAGAAATAGTGCTTCGAAAAACCTTTACGGGCAAAATTACCGCCAAAATACCTGCAACTCACCAGAACTAAGCCATCAAATTATGTACTCCGAAGAACACACGACCATTTGTAAAATGGTTTTTAAAAATAACAAGTGCACGTAGTGGGATGGTTAATGCACATATATTACTTCCATTCAATTAGTTTTGTTAACTTTTATTTCTGTATTACTTAACGTTTAGTTAATACTGATTACGTTATATAGTGTATATAGGCAGAATGTGAATGCAAAACTAATCCAAGTGTTTTGTTGTTATGTATCATAATTTTTTTTTNATATAGTGTATATAGGCAGAATGTGAATGCAAAACTAATCCAAGTGTTTTGTTGTTATGTATCATAATTTTTTTTTGGTTTCTTATAAACTCGTTTGTAAAAAAAAATTGATTTTTAGTATTGTAACAAAAACTTGGTTTTCAACCTTTTTTATTACATGGGACTTATTACAATTATGAGATTTATTCTTCCCTGTAGGTGATTAGATAACATTTATCTTTAAGATATGAAAAAGACGAAATAACTTTCAACAAATTAGAGACATTTGGTTTTANGTGATTAGATAACATTTATCTTTAAGATATGAAAAAGACGAAATAACTTTCAACAAATTAGAGACATTTGGTTTTAGATCTTAAATAAACATTATAAGCGAAATACAGAATACGATAACAGACGAAGTGAACGACGATTCCATGTAGTACATTTACTTTACTGTTTTCATTTCCTTTCACCCTCTTATCCTCTTCCCATTAGTAATTCCCTTCTGCACGTGAAATTACTTTGCCTGGAAGCATTTGCACGCCTGACGTATTGCCTCGTGTTTCCACCCGCCATTAACTTGTGCCAGAAGAGCAACTGCGCATGAGGTGCTAGGTAAGACTCTCTCCTTATTAGATTGCACAATACATCTCCGAGTGTGCGTGATGCAGAAGTAGATATTGCCGCTGGCTATTAATGTTTGTAATATAGCGACTGCTTTGTAGTGTACATTTTGACGGCACGGAAAAGAGATAAATTTAATATTTTTATAAGCAGAAAGAGTTTCGTGTAAACTAGATGCTGCCAGNTTTGACGGGACGGAAAAGAGATAAATTTAATATTTTTATAAGCAGAAAGAGTTTCGTGTAAACTAGATGCTGCCAGCGTATACGTTTAACAAAAAATAAAACATGCAAGTGTTATGTTGCAATTTTTCACAACACCAAGTCGTTGATATTGGNCGTATACGTTTAACAAAAAATAAAACATGCAAGTGTTATGTTGCAATTTTTCACAACACCAAGTCGTTGATATTGGCTTAGATCTGGAAACTTTAATGAGTTTAGTGGTTAATGTTTTAATTATGCCTACAATATAATCTAGGGTTTTATATTTAAAAACAAATAATTCTGCATTGTATGTTATTCATAAGTACAATTTCAACACCAAATTAAAATGTTAAAATAAACCAGTTGTGCAATTATCTGCTTCAGATTACGTCAGACAAGTTTACTAAAAAATATTAGCACCATTAACTGTTGNAAACCAGTTGTGCAATTATCTGCTTCAGATTACGTCAGACAAGTTTACTAAAAAATATTAGCACCATTAACTGTTGGAAATATGCTGTATATCAATTTATACTCAGCAACAAATATTATGAATTATCCACTTTACGTATTCGAACGAAACGCAATTCAGTGTATTATTTCGTGTCAGGCAACAACTGAAGCACATGCAGGGAAAGGTGCTATCAATGGAACTGGTAAGTATATTGTGTTGTAACTCAATAAATGATGCATTAACATAATCTAACAATTTTAATTAATTACATACATATAATCAAATCTTAATCTTTAGAACCCTTAATAAAATTATAGATTCCTTAGGTTTCAAAAAATTGCTTTAAAAAAAGTGCAAGTAGTGTATTCATAGGTGTGGTATTTTAAAATTGGACCATGTAACTCCCATCAATGGACCACTCATAACATCAACTGCATTTACAATAAAATTCTCTTAATTGATAACCTTCACCATTTAAACGATAAGCACGTTTTGTTTACTTAAAAATTAGGCAGAGTCAAGAATAACTGCAATAGCAGAGCTTCAAATTTTTTTCACAGTTTTTTTAAATTTTATTTAAATAGTTATTTTCTCTAATGTACTGAAACTGCAGTGTAAATTTGGTCCTAATAACAACCTTGTTTCTCCATCTTCCCGCTGGGTGAAAATCACTTAATTTGTACTTGTACTTGGCTGGCATTCTATGTTGATATCTGTGTTGCTATAATTCACATACTGAGCAAATGACAGAGAATTTGCACAAGGGGTAGCGGGCGACGAAAGAAGTAACAAAATGACGTTCCTTTTAATACATCGCTGTTTACTGGCCATAGTCCTGCAGCTCTGAAAACGTTAACTGCCATACCCACCGTAACAACTATTTCATAAGCAATACCGAATAACATAGCCACTTTTGACTTAATGACACACTGACCTGAATTTGGCCTTAGTCACTTTTTGAGTTCATCTGTATATCGGGTATTCAAGGTCTCGAAGAAGACGACACATGAAGGCTGGAGGCGGCGTGTGGTGTCTCCTGGTAACGATACAATTGAAATAAAATTATCCCGAGCGATGCGCTAAGCTTCGATATTCGTAGTCTGTGTCGAGTGCCCATCCAAAGTAGAAGAACGATTTCCAGCCTGCATGGTTTAACACACTTAATAAATTATACAACATTTTAACAAATAAAGCTTTTCTTATATATAACTGCTTTCACGATTGAATTCAGAATCGGTACGAGGCATAGCTCCATCTCTGAAATGGCCACATGTCCTTGCCCGTTTGTTTATCAACATGAGAAAGTTGTAGGAACCTGAAACACTTAGGCAGTATACCGTAGTTTTGTTTGTTCCCCTCTTTTCGCTCGGCATTGCTCCCACTTGTAATTTTTTTCTGAGAAACTATCTTACTAGGCTTTTCTGGACAGTGGCGAGCCCTGTCGCGTCTAAGTTGAAGATACGAGTAGCACTAACACTGTTCTCTTCTACGTGTTTCTCAAGAAGATCATAGAATTCGCTTACTCTGTCTTGAATCCTGATGCACGTGCCATTTGTGCATATTCAGGTTGTCGAAGACTGGTCTTTGGATGCTGAGTACTTAAAAACCAAATTCTCTTATGTACCTGGTTTATCATTGGTCCATCCACTGCACTGATTGCTGGTCCAACCATAGCACCCACACCATTTTGTCTTGAGCGGTCTGCAGTGAATTGTAAAAAATCAATACATACTTTTGCAATACAGTGACATGTAAAACAGGAAACAAACTTTCAGATACTCTACCAATTATATATCTGTAACAAATGACTGGTAGTGCACAAACTTTAATAGACAATGCAAAATTAACAGCAACTGTAAAATAAACGTACTTGGCTCAATTCTGTGCACACCTGTCCTACCACTAGTTTGAAACTTCTCACACAGTTAGCGTCTCTGCCGCTTGTTCTTTACTGCGTCCCACGAGCACGCATGCGCTGTGCATAGTCCCTGAGACATTGGAGTGGTCCTATGGTGGTGCTGGTCCATTGATGGGACCTTTCCCCTGTGTTCGTAAAATTGTCACAGAACTAAACGCATATGTGAAACGCCCCGTAAGATTCTGCAACAATAAGAAACTCCTGAACAACGAAGTGAACGAACCGT
Organism: Clitarchus hookeri; assembly: GCA_002778355.1. Lineage (NCBI taxonomy): Eukaryota > Metazoa > Arthropoda > Insecta > Phasmatodea > Phasmatidae > Clitarchus > Clitarchus hookeri. The sequence continues at coordinate 1,040,752 of NQII01000205.1, read as the reverse complement.
GAGTAGCCCATTTTGAAGACAAAACGGCCTCTCAGAAACGCAGGAGCAAGCAAACGAACACGAGAAGCCGTACTAGGCAATCTAGTCTTCTGCCTGAATGCAATAATGATTTTACATTTTTCTTTTGATACATTTTTAACCTGTTCTGTCCTCAACATATCTAAGAGCTCAAGTGTTGCAATAGTTTATTTTTCGATGTGTGTTGTACTTCCGTCGAGCGTATTTCCCTTAACCAGTGTACAACGCGCTGTGTGTTCGTCCATGTCGGCATTAAACAATCACAAACGAGAGGCGCAGGAATTTCAATAAATAAATGTTCTCACAAGAAAGACGTTCTAAACACCGGCCACTGATTTCTTGTGTACAGTGCCAACCATGAATATCCGTTATTTGCAGCATTTCCTCGATCATGGGCCCGGTGCTTAACGGGATAATATAAAAAAGTTTAGTGGCACTAGTGAGACAATGATTGACGATGATAGCGGTTTTGAGAATTGGCCTTCTGAGATGCTGTCTGGAAAACGTAACAGTCGCACTTTAACACTTAATGATAGTGCGATACGGACTGGAAATTAGATTGTTGGGTTTGGTGATGGTCAAAAAGATTGTTAAAATATGTTGTAAAAATAAATGTTATTAAATGAAATCAAATGTAACTATTGTGTATGAGAAATTGTGAACCANGTTAAAATATGTTGTAAAAATAAATGTTATTAAATGAAATCAAATGTAACTATTGTGTATGAGAAATTGTGAACCAATGTGCAATTGGCTTGATAATTGAACTACATAATATATTTGTATATCAACACTATGTTGTGTATTTATTTGTGAGATAGCGTCAGTAAAACTATGTGAACCAAAGGGTTTACCCCACCTAATCTAACCTACCTAACCTAAAGTAACCCACCTAACTCAACATAANCCTAACCTAAAGTAACCCACCTAACTCAACATAATATACATTTACCTAATATAACCTAATAAGAAAATATAAATAAATTTGATATGAGCAGACTGCAACCACTAGGATTGGTCATAAAAAAAGACTACCTCCTTACGACGTGACACTCCAAGCATAATAATTTATATTGTGGCGTGTCAAAACTTATATAATATGCTCAGTAATAAACGATAAGTANGTTAAAATATGTTGTAAAAATAAATGTTATTAAATGAAATCAAATGTAACTATTGTGTATGAGAAATTGTGAACCAGTGTGCAATTGGCTTGATAATTGAACTACATATTATATTTGTATATCAACACTATGTTGTGTATTTATTTGTGAGATAGCGTCAGTAAAACTATGTGAACCAAAGGGTTTACCCCACCTAATCTAACCTACGTAACCTAAAGTAACCCACCTAACTCAACATAATATACCTTTACCTAATATAACCTAATAAGAAAATATAAATAAATTTGATATGAGCAGACTGCAACCACTAGGATTGGTCATAAAAAAAGACTACCTCCTTACGACGCGACACTCCAAGCATAATAATTTATATTGTGGCGTGTCAAAACTTATATAATATGCTCAGTAATAAACGATAAGTANCGACACTCCAAGCATAATAATTTATATTGTGGCGTGTCAAAACTTATATAATATGCTCAGTAATAAACGATAAGTAAGTAAGGAAGCCAGGTTTTAATTCATTTCTCATTAGGCACTTGAGTTCACTCACGGCAGCTGTTGAAACCCTGCAGAAAAACGTGTTTAGAACGAAGAGAACAAAAGACCAAAAGGGCGGGCAGGGAAAAAAAACTCGTAATACCATTTTCCGGTCGGTTTAATTTGAAGATTCCATCGTGGGGAAGCGAGGCAGAGCGAAAGATTGTTGCTTCTCCTTTTCATTGGCGGGCGGAGGGGCGTAATGAGAAAAGTTCCTTGTCAGGCAACCTGGTAGGAATCATTACTGCGGCGTTGTCTGGCTGGATGACAATGGAGGGTGCTGCCGGAGGGGTGGGGGTGGGGAGACTTGAGGCTGTTGAAGTGACAGATACGAGACACGACGAAAGGCGAGGAAACGAAACGCTCACGGATTGAAATATTGTGTCGTACGTCGAGAAGACGGGTCGCCTTTCACCTCCTCACCCCTCAAACCCCTCGTAAGACACTGGGCGGAATTACAACTTGAAAATAACAAGATGGGGACACGTAAACAATCGCATTTCCACCACATCGAGTCACAATAAAAAGAAGTTGG
>NQII01000205.1:1005394-1036450 GCA_002778355.1 Clitarchus hookeri | reverse complement strand
CGTGTTCGCCTGCTTGTTGCGAGCTTGTTTGTCGGGACTCGTCGCTCGTTCTCTTCGCTGCTGACGACTCCGCCTGAACTTCGTCGAGCACTTCGTCTCGTTGAGCGCTTGCGTCACATTGGACGTAGCAGAAGTTGACTGGCTGTTCCTCGGACCCTAGTTTCGACTAGAGAAAAATGGACAAACTTCCTCACCGTGCGGCTTCCAGAGACTTCCGAGATCTGCGAAGGAGGAGATATCCCGTACAGGCTATTAACGGCAGATTGAGCACTTTTAACACCAACCTTTGAAAAAGGTCAGTGCCCCTACCAGCATGTATTTTAATGGGCACAATGCCTGGCAGGCGCCCAGTAAAGTTGGTAACGATGGAAGGAGAAAGCAGTACCACGTCTTTACGTTGAATTAAAAGTGTTCTGTAAACATTGGTTAATACTAAAATTATTTAATGTTATTTCTGATTTCTGAATGCTTCGAAGTGTAAAAATGAGCAAAATTTGTAAAACGTTTACATTTATGATTTTTTTCCACTTTTACATGGCGGAAGCATGAATAAAGTGATGATGGCCTTGGCAATGTGAAATTTTTATGTGGTGGAAGGATAAAATGTTTTCCGACAAGTAGATCGTAAGCAGGTGTTTCAAAAGTGCACAGTTTACCGTGAGCAGCCTATAATAATTTGTTTATTTGCAGTGCACTGCAGTAAAAAGTGAAAAATCAGCTCAAGTATAGGCATTGCCTTTTCTGTGCGCAATTCTATAATGTAAGGTATTATTAGGTATGCATTAATGTTTGGCACACAAACAGTCTCTTCTGAAGCAGGAAAAATTTAGTAAAAAATCTAATGTTTTATAAGTAGTTAGTGAATATATTTGGAGTGTCTTAGGTGAGATGGCCTGGAATATGACTAGGTGCATGCCAATCAGGCATCGTGATAGTAAATATTGTTTTGTGATACTTATTTAATACGAGTTCGTGGAAAGGGTAGTTTTAAACCCCTGAGGTTTCAAAAACATCTGGGTTTCTCCATATCCGTTTAGTAAATTAAATTAAAGAAACTGCTAGATGGCGATGAATATATGCTTGTACGAAGGATAACCATTTTGTGTTGGTTTAGCTCGTGTGGAAAAACGCGTTTCTAATACTTTTGCACGGGTGATGTGGATGTGTGGTGAAATCAGCACAACAGTTCGAGATATTAAATACTTTTGCCAAGAAAATAACTAATGTGCCCTATATATGGTAACCAAAATAAACAATTAAACAATAAAGTAGTTTTTTCTCGGATAACAACCACGATAACACCTTGCNTGCTAGATGGCGATGAATATATGCTTGTACGAAGGATAACCATTTTGTGTTGGTTTAGCTCGTGTGGAAAAACGCGCTTCTAATACTTTTGCACGGGTGATGTGGATGTGTGGTGAAATCAGCACAACAGTTCGAGATATTAAATACTTTTGCCAAGAAAATAACTAATGTGCCCGATATATGGTAACCAAAATAAACAATTAAACAATAAAGTAGTTTTTTCTCGGATAACAACCACGATAACACCTTGCNGATATATGGTAACCAAAATAAACAATTAAACAATAAAGTAGTTTTTTCTCGGATAACAACCACGATAACACCTTGCTGTGTTGTCACGCGAACTTTGTGCAAACTCCTACAAAATATACAATATTGTTTTGTTGAACCTTTATACTACAGGTTCGGCTGGGATTCTGCGGTTTTCTTGCACGTTAAAAAAAAAGTTCTGTAAAATTCACGAGAAGAACTGAAATAAAATTATCCAAAAATATTTGTAATTGTCATTAATTTCACACGGAGCGTTCTAATAATTAACTAGTCAATTTTACTGTATTTTTAGTATATGAAGCGGGATTTGAATAAAGAAAGTTTTGTTTCAATCACGCCACTTTGGTGAGGTGTGAAGTTGGATTTGGTGGTACGAGCTGTTGTTTCGCCTCTGTATTCACTGTTATGATCTTAATAGCCCCGCCGTATTTGACTTGTTTGCGTGTAGTCAGGCAACCTGCAGTCCAGGGACAACCTGTATACTGAGCGGAAAGGGATAACTGGGAACACTCCGAGAAATCCACTGCTCCCAGGGCAGAATGGCGAGACGTGACCCAACACAAGTACAGCGTGGCCATACACGGGAGAAGTATTATTAATAGTGCCTTACTCAACCATACGTCTCCAAATTACAGTTATTGTTTTCGTTTATTCTTTAATATTAAATAAACTTTTTTTCACATTTTTTAACCAAACTTATGTTTCATAAAATTTTTCTTTGATTTATAACGCCAACAAAACGTAAAAATAGAAAATCCCTACAATTTATTTTAATATCAGTTCCACCCAGAATACTAAAAATGTAAAACAATTTACTATTAAAAAATTATACGTACTGATTTATAAAAAACTACACCACGCGTGCAATTTTAAAACAGGAAATATTTAACTTTTCCCGTTTTTGTCCACGAAAGGTTCTCCTTGAAAATTTAACCATGTACGAGAATATGAAACATGTAAGAACAACCCTCACTATTTTACTCTGGTTAAACGCGCCTCGGTATAGAAGTAAACGACCCTCAATTATGAACAGTGTAAAATATAAGTGTAAATTTACACATAAAAATTTTTGGTAGTTTTACATTTTATATGTGTAATTTGTAAAAACAACTACAGTACGTATTGTTTTACACAAATGTTCATAATAATCCNGTTTTACATTTTATATGTGTAATTTGTAAAAACAACTACAGTACGTATTGTTTTACACAAATGTTCATAATAATCCCGAAAGTACTATATGCCTTTCGTTAAAATACATGAATGTAAGGCTTAATAAACACAATGTTGGTGTTAATTTACACATTTTGAAGAATGTGTAAAAATACATCTACTCACTGNTGTAAGGCTTAATAAACACAATGTTGGTGTTAATTTACACATTTTGAAGAATGTGTAAAAATACATCTACTCACTGTATTGAAATCTTAAGTTATGTATTTTTACTGCTACATAGTATTTGCATAAACACCAACTGTCCATATAGTTGTAAATTTTCAATTGTGTAATTTTAAAATGACCGTGTGTTTGTGTAAACTTAGATTACATTCTGGAGTATCAGTGAGCGTATATTTACACATAGAAATGTTCTGTAGTTTTATATTTTTATGTGTAATTTGCTAATACGAGAACAGTATTTGTAATTTTAGACTAATTTTCCTGTGAATTCATATATAACTACATGCATTTGTTTAAAACATGCGATCTAGTGGTAGGGAGTAGAACTTCTTCGAACTCTTTTAGTTTGTTCAAAAGGAAATCTTAACTCCCGCTGATGGAATATGCTGGATTTTGTATATAACTACCTATTCTATATCTGAAGGCAATTGTTACCCAGATTTTGGAGATAACATTTTAGATCTCTGTTTAACTACCACGTTACAAAGCAGAGTTAAGAAACAATGAAATTTTAAAAATGCACATGTGAAAAATGTAAATTAACATTACGCAGTTTGAAAATAACATTTGTTGACGGTAAAATTGCTTAATAAATCAATGAAAATGTATAGAAATTGTGTAATTCAATTACACTAAATCTGCGATTTTACTTTTTTGTTAGTAATAAAATACACATACACAGTGGTGAAATTACAATTGCCATGTCTGTGTAAATTTATCTGCAGTGGAGAGAAAAATACACGAACGTTGCAGTTTNAGTGGTGAAATTACAATTGCCATGTCTGTGTAAATTTATCTGCAGTGGAGAGAAAAATACACGAACGTTGCAGTTTTTTTTCTGCTAAATGGTAATAGTAATTTTACACCTTTCCGTATAGAGTTGGTTGTACAAAGTATATGTTATTTTACTAATTTGTAGGATAAATTTACTTCGACCTGGAATGAAAAAAAAACATTGACATATGTAGGTGTAAAATTACACCGATGTCAGTGGAGACACTGCTGCCACGACCANGGAATGAAAAAAAAACATTGACATATGTAGGTGTAAAATTACACCGATGTCAGTGGAGACACTGCTGCCACGACCATTTAATGTAAAATTACACAATTTTTTTTACAGTGATGACTACTCAAGTTGCTTGGTGCCCTAAGTACCAGAACGATGCTTATCATCGCAAAATGGCATCGATATTTATAATAATATCACATTTACTTCCCAAAGCCTTTAAGACGTATTTTGACTATCGTGGCAACAGAATATTACCTACATCATGAAACCGTTAATGTTGGTTAGGAGCATATCACAACTGTTTTTTTNCTATCGTGGCAACAGAATATTACCTACATCATGAAACCGTTAATGTTGGTTAGGAGCATATCACAACTGTTTTTTTTAAATATTCCCTACTCGTGTCGCAATATTAGTAAAGTCATTTGTTTGACCTCGAAAGTTTTTTCTCTTGNGTTTTTTTAAATATTCCCTACTCGTGTCGCAATATTAGTAAAGTCATTTGTTTGACCTCGAAAGTTTTTTCTCTTGAAAATGCACATCTTTGCAACGTCGCTTTCGGTGAAGGTAAACAGCCAATGAGAGCGAAGCATGTCAGTGTTCCGCGGTGGCTGCGAGAGGTCACAAAGCTACGGCGACCTCGGGCAGTTTGACGCCGAGACCAAGCTGAGTATGTTGTCCGTCACTGCAGTCCAGCGCAAACAACGTCCAGCTGCGTAGGAAGACGTATGCGTACTTGGCAAAGCACGGACATCAAATATAGGCCGTCTATTTTTTTTTAATTTGGAGCAGGTTTTTCTTTTAAGCAGGAAATAACACTGCGAAAAGTTTACGTGTTTTTGCTAGATAAGACATCTGTCTCTGTCCAAATCTCGGTTCTCAATACATCGCTGTTAAGAGCCGCCCAAATCTCTTCACTCCCTCAATCAGTCCAAATATTATATTTTTTATGCGGGAGCATAGCGGATATCGCCAGTGGCTTAGTCGGGTTTCCTTCACAACTGAAATCCCCTCAAGTACGACGAACAGCTGTAGGCCTCGCCGCGATGAAGGGCTTTGCCCTCCGCTTGGCGTAAATGTATTCCGCGCGTGCGAGTGCCGAAGTGCGGTGATGTCACTGGGCTAAGAGCACTGCGTTAAGACACGCAAGCTGCTTGATGTGTGTGCGTGTGTATAAATATATGTACGAGGCCCATCCACAACAAGTGTCACCCCACTGGGTGTTACCTCGCCGCGGTGGGTTTGTTATTTCACAGGTATACGGGCTAAGTCAGGACGGAGCTTGATCATTTATGAAGGCCATTCCATGCCGGAAATAGTGTCGAAAATGTATTTAGATTTTTTCGATAAAGCGAAGTCGTGGCAGCTATGGACAACTGAATATCTAAATGGAATTTACATTTATTTACAAATATCAGAAACCTTTTGATGTTACACTGCTAAGGAAAATGTTTATCTTGACCCCGTGGGTGTTGGGTGGTAATTTAACCCTCTATTCCCCCCTCCGCCATCCCACTTAATAAAGTACCTAAATGGAGTTCAGCGCATTCGTTTGGCCTTTAATTTATCGAAACACTCTGATTTAGGTCATGCTTCGTAACAATAGCGTAATCAGCGTGGATTATGAATCAGCTACGCGTGTCGTATTGCATATACAAATTGATGAGCTCACTTGATGTTTGCCTTTATCCAAACCATTTACTTTCATGTTTCACAAATGTAGTTTTTATTACTATTTAAGAAAAATCTCAATATATTATCTCTACAATTTTGAAAATGTTATTAAATGTTTTAAAATTACAAATGTAATGTTATGTATGTATTTTAGAATATGAATGTGATGAAAAATAAATAATATAACACGAAAGACTTGGTCCTTTCACAGTACACGACGGCCATTTCATAAATATTGTCCTACGGGAAATTTATTTTCACTCCCATTCTAACATCATTCTGTATGACTTATAGAAGACTTATACCAAAGGAATCGTTTATCATTAAATGTCGTATGGTTGCACATCATCTTAGTGTGTACCGACCCTAAAATGTGTAATAATAAATATTAAAAATAAAAGGTAACGTGATTGTGCAAATTAAGGACGTTCTTGTTNCCGACCCTAAAATGTGTAATAATAAATATTAAAAATAAAAGGTAACGTGATTGTGCAAATTAAGGACGTTCTTGTTGAGATATGCTTAAGTTATTTATGTTGAGATAACCACATGACTGTGTTGAAGAAAAGGAAACTAACGCCCCATTTGCAGCCAGATTTGTTGTTTTCAGTGAAGAGATTTGGGCGGCTCTTAACATCAAGGTCTTGAGAGCCGATGAGGGTGATTGAAGTGAGCATCTAGCAGCGCCGGAATGAAAGGGGAAACGGGAGATCCCCGATAAAACTCGCGGCATCAAACGGCACGATTCCCACATGCAAAAATTCGGGAGCCGCCCCACTGGGAATCAAACTCTGTTCACCTAGGTGAGAGGCGAGCATTCTGACCACTACACTACTGCGGTCCATGCTGTTTTGAATAACCGCGTTACCATACGGAGACAATGACCTAAGTAGATTATTCAGTGCGATATGTTTCTTACCCATTTTTATGCAATCCAACACAGGGTAGTTCAGAATACAGAGGTGAAATAGCATCTTACACTGCGAACTCCAGATGCACACGCCAGCAAAATGGCGTCACTAACCAGCGGAGCGCCGTTCACCTGGTAACCTACTTGCCAACGACAGCTCAACCATCAAGGAATTTTTCGCAGAACGCAGTAGCCAATTATACACTAGGTACGTTCCACAGCCTCGCACAGCGAGTTAACGAATGGGTATGCTTACGTCAAAGAAGCAATCCTTTCATTACGCTTCTGTTCTCTTAGCTACTCTGTGACGACTCCAAGAATCGTAAGGAAGATTGCACAAANGCAATCCTTTCATTACGCTTCTGTTCTCTTAGCTACTCTGTGACGACTCCAAGAATCGTAAGGAAGATTGCACAAAACATTTTTGTAGAAGGTAATACATTTATTAAAGTCCACTCACTGTAATTTACAACTTTTATGAAGCCCTGCTAAGGTTCTACTTTCAGGTTCTTCCTCCGTTTCGTACAAACTTAGCTTAATTAGTCGAGAAAACTACACCGAAATGACAGCGCGCCGCATTTGTGCGTATTAATTATAATAATACTTCTCACAAGAACAATATATTACTAGGCATTACCAACACTACTTAGTTTTCTCCCTGTTTTATTGATATTAATTATAAATGGAACGTTATAATTAATAGACAACACATAATTAAAATTTTATATTAACAAAAAAATTATAATTTTATGGTATCAAAAATAAGGCCCATGTGATACATGACATATTTAGACAAACAAACACATAATACATGGAGTGATTTTTCAGAGGTTTGATGCAAAAAGTGAGAAGAAACCGAAACGCGAATAGGCCACCCGCTCAGCAAAAACATGTAGTTGCATTGATTCGTAAAGGCACTCAAACTACAAAGTTTTGGTCAGTTTATATAAACATTGAGAAATTTCGTTGCTCTTTGAGGCAGGATATAATTGTACTGCTAGTGCCTTGAGCGGTTCATGGACGGAAGTCCCTGTGCTATCACTAGGTAAGGTATGTGCAATCGTAAATCTTCCATTCACTAGATAGTTGAGGAGACTGATACACTAGTGACTTAATGCTACATTGATCACGGTTACATATAAGAAAATTAGTGCCAAATTCTTGCAAGATAAATAAAGTAAAATTATTTCCAGAACACTAGGCACAGTTACTCTCGACGGATAATCTTAACCTACAGCTAAATAATGTCATTCGTAACTAGATACCTGGAAATTTCGTGCCTTAATTTTAGGAAAAGATCAACTTAAAACAGATCTGCACTCGACTTACTTATCCACTTTGATCGCAGTTTGTAAGACGCCATGGACAAAATAAAACCAATTAACTAAACTGCAACGAAATGCAAGAAAACGAGGATCCAATCCCATGGTGTCTGATCTGGGGTAGAGCTGAACATCAGCCAATGGAAAGCTAACTGAAACGTGAATACAATAAGAATTGTGGTGTCTAGCTTATCGCGAAACGAATCCGCCAAATTTACGGGTCTATGTCCACGACACATTGCACGGTACATATTTTATTTATTTTTGGAGCTCAGTATAAAATTAATCGTTGTTGATGAAATTTGCTATGCTCTGGAGCTGTACTTCTCGATTTCCAAGAAATGCTGCAATACGCTAAGATAAATCACTATATTGGTAATTGCCAGTTGAAAATAGCGTTGCTGAAGCCTATAGAAAGATGCGATTGCATTTTCTGGTAACCCCACGTTTAGAAACATTGGTGGTAAGTACACCTCCAATGAAAGTATAATTTGACTGACGATAGTTAAAACTAGCATTGGTAAGGGCTTTCTGGACTCTACACAAACATATTGAATGAATAAAATTATAGAAATCATGAGCATATAATGATCATATGACTGTATGACACACGCCAGTAAACATTCACAGACAACAAATAAATACCAACATGTTCATGTTCATGTAAAGATTAAAATATCACGATTAATTTGGAACTGTGCACCATTTGTTTCTTCTTGACATTTCTAAAATGTACAAACCACCCTTCAGATGTGTGATATAGAATTTATTATTATTTAGTAACTTTCCAATGTTGATCTGATACAGTAAGTCTAGAAAATTTTATTTTATTGAGGAAAACTGTGATTTCAGTTTCCTAACCATCTGACGGCCTTAGATGCTGCTAAATTATAGTATTATTTACATTAACAACTTCGTAATGTAGTCTTTTAAATTTTAATAAACACTCACAGATACCGAAGATAGAGTTCACTTTTGTGATTTGAAAACTATTTTATCTGTCCTCCTTAAATCGATTGGTATTACTTGTTTATGCGGAAATTCTTTTTACCAATCATTGAAACTGATGCACTCTCTGGGCTCAAATTATCTCCACTTATCGCAATCTAATCTATTCTGTGAAGCTTAGATTTAGTACGGATGTAATATTCCTATTGAATAATATTATTTCTTCTGTTAGGCAAGTTTCTTTATGGCCGTGTATATTTACTCCAGCTATGAATGCTGTGAAAACAAAAATATTAACTTCTGCATGAGTTATATAGGTTCTGTTGTCAGCAACACAGTCGGCACAAAGTAAGGTCGTTATACGTCGCGAAATAGCGTGACGCTGGGTATTACCATATCGTTTAATGTATTCAACCACACCGTCGTCATGCAAGAGAGGGATATGTGTCCACAGATTCGTGAAAGTCTACGTCTTTTTACAGTGCTTTATAGCAGATACCACTGGTTCCAGTTCAGATTTTAATTGAAGTTAATAAACGAAGTGCGACGCAACCTACAAATTCACTCGTTAAAATATTATTGACCACCGTGGTGGAAGTTGGTAAGTTTTTCCCTGCACACCACAAAGTTCCGGATTCAAATCATGGACAATAATTCACTGTGTATCATTTTCATGGGTTGGCCTATTGAGGTAGACATCCTTTGATTGGCGTAATATAATAAAAGTCGTAGCGTTAGTAGACAAGTTAAATAAAATTAAATATTTATAAAGCGAAATCTCCGGGTTTCGGTGTACAGGTATTGAAATACAGTATGTAGTGATTCCAATTCATGCATTGAGAGTGAAAGCTTTTTATTATCTAAATGTCATTTTACGGTAGAAGAATTTTTTTATTTCGTGTCAGTACTTTTTCTTTTATATGAGTCCTTTATTTTTATAACTATCTGAATTATAAAACAAATTGTGATTGAGTATCTCCGAAAGCGCATTGATATGTTACAGACGAACCTGTTCAAGACTCGGAATTCACACTTGATAAGTGAACTTTCACTATTTTCTCATAAAACGGAATTATTTCATGATAGTAAAGAAAGAACTGTCCACGATAAACTAAATAAAAGTAGAAATATCGCATAGTAACAGGGCCACTGCAAATGTATAATCCCAATAAAAAAGTTCATAGCGTTACGGCATGAATTTTACGAACGGGACTTCTTGAGAAATCAATTGAAATGGGGCACATTTTTTTCACACCGGGAGATAGAGTATAGTCGTTCTTCAATGTGCATTATCAATTTTGAAGTGTAACGGGGTATGATAGTCATAAGTGGCACTAAGTTCAGTAAGTAAGTGCAGTCCCGGTTATTGCTTTGGAGAAACCATTACTTTCGATCGCAGCAGCACTTAAGTAACTAAATAAGGCACATGGAACGTATACCAGATGGTATATAGGCACTCTGAAAAAAATATATAAGCCATCAATGCAAGGGGAAAAAGTAAGTTTTAAAACCTATATAAAATGGTATTTTCATATTTCGGGCCAATTGGAGGGGACAGTTATTCTGAAAGAGCGCATTCAATTAAATGTTCGCGGGCTATTCTGGATTTAAAAGTACCGTAATTGTACAAACGGCACCATTTCAAATCAACAGCGTGAAAACTGTCAAATAAACCAGAAAGCTTCCTGATGTGCGTCTAAAACAACAGACAATGAACTCAGTTAAGTAAATGGCTCTGAAGAAGAGGGTTGGTCATTGCATCCAGGCTGACGAGGATTCATAGTCAACAATATCTTCAGTTTGCACGCCACTACCAGAGTTAAAGCTTTTCTGATTGGCTAAACGTTTCCTTGTCCAAGGAATAATGTTCTCTGCTCCATCAAACGGATGGACGTTGATTCGTCAGGTGAGATATCCCCGAGAACCAACACAACGTTATCAGTTTTGGGAGAACAAAACGTGGTAACGGTAGCGTTATGGTCTCGGGATTTTTCTTGGTATTATTCAGGTCTGTTCATATATCTGATTGACACTCTTAACTGATTTAATTCCCTACCCATTATCAATTATTATGCAAATTCTTTCACGTTATCTGTCTTCTCTAACGTTGACGAGATCTTCCAACAACACAATGCAGCGTGCAATACAGCTAGAACTGTCCGAAGTGTTTGGAGAAGTGCGATAAAGTCTTTCAACTAATTCTTGACTTGCTAATTTCCCAGAATTAATCCTAATAGAACAGCTTTAGGATTACATTAATCATCATTTCCACGGTGTGAATCTTCCACTACTTACCCTTCAAAAGCTGTCGGATGAACCGCAATTTGCTTGGCTCCAGTGCGCTTGGCAAACTTCCAGCATCTTACGAAACGTTATCAAACCATCGAGCTGCTATACTTGCTGTACAAAGAGCCTAGATTGGATCTTAACAAGTAGACATTATAGTGTGTCTTAACTATATATATACAGGGGATCGACCAAATAATGTGAACACCATGAAATATAGTACATTTTGTTGCATGTTGGAAACACTGTTTCCGTGTAAATAATGCGACGCGTATGAATTGCACAGTTTACGTGCCTAGTATTGTAGGTTATATTTCAGTGTATTATAAGCTTTGTTCTGCGACGGTTAAAACAAGTGATCGGTGAAATATGTGATCTCTCAGACTTCGAAAGACGGCAAATCGTTAGTGCTCGGTTAGCGGGAACGTCTGTGACAAAAACAGCTGAATTGTTTAATGTTTCATTAGCAACAGTATCCACGGTAATGACAGCATACACAAAACATGGTAAAACATCATCGGCGAAGAGGAATAGTGGGCGAAACTGAAAGTTAACTGACAGAGACCGAAGAACAATAAAAAAAATTGTGGCCAGACAACATAAAACTACCGCGGCAAAAGTGACAGCAGAACTCAACACTCACTTGAGTAATACTGTTTCGACAAAAACAGTACGGCGGAAGCTCCAAAAAGCTAACGTTCATGGAAGGGCTGAAATTCCGAAATCCTTTATAACTGAAGCCAACGCAAAGCTGCGAAAGAAGTGGTGCCACGATCATAAAACCTTGACACTTGAAGATTGGAAGAATGTGAATCCGATGAATCATCGTTTACATTGTTTCCTACAAACGGCCGGGTTTATTAATGGAGAACCCCAAAAGAAGCCTACCATCCGGACTGCCTGCTTCCTACAGTCAAGCATGGGGAAGGTTCCGTTCTGATTTGAGCGGCTATATTGTGGTATTCAGCTGGTCCTCTCATTCGTATCACCGGCCGGATTACTGTGAATGAATATCTCGATATCCTCAATGATGAATTTCTTACTATGACTAGCATATTGCTGCCAAACACTGCCATATTCCAAGATGATAATGCGCCCATACACACAGCCAAAAAGTTCCAGTCTTGGTTTGAGGAGCATCAGAATATCATCAAACATCTTCCCTGGCCAGACCTCAACATAATTGAACCATTATGGGGAGTTTTAGAGCGGAGAGAGGGGAGCAGATTTCCATCTCCAACATCATTGAAGCAATTGGCGGATGTTTTGGTACATGAATGGGACAGCATTCCATTGGAAACTATTCAGACACTCTACTAGATATAAAACACCCAATCAAGGTGATAAGACTGACCCCGGCACATAAGCAGAAAATATTTCCGGGTATGCCCGAATCAGAAGGGGGCATCACTAGCGACGAAGACGATTTGTCCCAGATCGATTTGCTGCGCACGCGAGAACAGAAATGAATGCCAGAGCATGGACCATAGGTGGGCACCCTGTTCGGGCAATACATTGCTTTCTACTCCGATAGGAACAGGGACAAGATGTATGGCTTGCGACACCACGATTAAAAATGTTTTCTCGGAAACAAGGAAGTGATGGTTTTTTGCAGGAGATGTGATGTAAGTCAGCAAGTTCAAGGTGAAAATGACGCATTTTCTGTGCAAAATGTTGTTCGTACATGTCCCATACCCTACACCGAATCGGATTTGTGCAAGTACTGTCGCCTGCTACACCACAATCGTGCTTATTACACGAAAATTAACCATTTAAAGTGGCGATGTAAGGACATGACCCGTGCGAAATTCGGCATTATTGCGGGTCTGTTTGCACGATTGGTTGAAGAAATTGGATCGGGTCTGCTGCTGCAGAAGATCAACGTCAAATGCAGGATGAACTACGTGTTTTGGGATGATCCGAAAGAACTCGTCGGTAGACTACTGCTAAAGGTCGCTTCGAATTTTGCGAGCAACTAATCGCACAGCAACGAGATTATATCCATCTTCGAAGAATTCGTCGTGGGATGACAAAATATGCAGTTTCTGGATAATCGCAAAGGTCAGCCAGAAGATATTATCCTCGGGAGAAAGTACGTCATGAAAGGGCTGGATGATACTTTCCAATCAGACCTGATCAAAATTGAACACTTTGTTCGTGTGGATAAAGGCTACCGCCGCATTTTGAACTTAATAGACACGTTTTATAAGTATGCTTGGGCCGGACGGCTCAAGTCAAACAATGCACATGACCTCACCGAGGCCATGGCAGATGTGCTGAGAAAAGGAAAAATACTGACGATTTTAAAAATATTTTAATGCTAGTTTCAGTGCACTGACGAAAAGGTATGGCATAAATCACTGTTCCATGAACTGTGGACTCAAAGGCTAGCATTCTCGAGTGTTTTCACCGGACTCTGATAGCCAAATCGTGGAGACTTTTCACGGCAAATTGTGGAAGAAAGATCAAATATGGAAGAGGGATCATCGATACACTGATCAACAATTAACCTTTCGAGCTGCACATTCTCGGAAACAGGTTCTGCATGCTGGGAACCAAGTTAGCAAAAGGCTTGCATGCTGCGATACTAGTATCAATGGTGTGCAAGTGTCATGATATTACCTATTCGCAGCACAAGGATCTGCATGCCAGGCACCAGGCATAAAAAATTGTCTCGCAAAGAGCGCACGAAAAACATCGTGCACCGGACAATGGACTCGGTGAAAAAAAACTTGATTGGGGCGTTTCTAATACGATGAAGGCCAACGTGAAGATAGACATGGGTGTGAAGAAAGCGAGTTGATGTTTCAAGAGGACTGGGAAGATAAAGACAGAAGGTTTCCTTCATACCTTGATAGTTGCAATCGGTGCTCTGGGCAGTATAGCAAGGGCTGTAATGAATATGGTTAGTGCCATGAAATGAGCCTCAAACGAATGTAAGCAATTAGAGTAATACCACCGTCACAACCTTAAACTGGAAGCTATCGCCATGGGAAAAAAATGGATAAGGACATTACATACAATGGCCCTATCGAGGAGGAGAAGCGAGAAAGAAAAAGCATCGCAGCAGGAAAAGGACTAATAAAATCTCTACTGCAATGGCCACTTACAAATGTGGATGTGTATCTGTTTGCACGCAAATTGAAGATACTTCATTTGAGTGGTGTGTTCATGCGAAACGCTTTGCCTCATAAACCCAAATGTGACGAATGTGCCATAATCACCCTGGACATGATAGTAAGTCCCGATACACAATGGGTAACTTATGTTAAACATTATAAAGGTAGAATATACTGCAACAGTTTCGGTAATTTGCATCCTACCACCTTATCTGCAGCGATACCTGAAAAATTGCAAACTGACTTACAACTACGTGATGGAGCGGATGCCGAACATATGGAAATGTGGAAACTTGTGTAATCACTTTCTGGTGTGGTGGAATTAAAAAAATCGTAGGCGAATCATTATTTGTTATCCTTTTACATAAAAGGCAATGGCTCCTATATTCCATAGTCAGTATGTCGGTGTCCATCAGTCCAAGTGGTAAGACATCCCAGCTGAGGGCGATATTTTACCCACCTTTGGAGTTAGAAGGTAAGTGGGTCATCGGGCTTATGGATTTTCAAACTTACAACTACATATACAACATAGAAGTAGACGTGAATTCCACATTACTGTATGTAGTGGCAGGATATGTGAAGGAAATCAGCATTCCCCCCAGTGTATACTAAATGAAGGACATCGCCAATTCCATCAAGATATCCATGCCATCAAACATGATTTTCGAACTAGGTGGTAACCCAAACATGCTGGAGGCATAAATACTTTGCAGTGGTAATACCGCTATGGTTTGAGACAACAATCTCTGAAGCTGGTAAAATGCACGAATCCTCGCGACCAGTGAACATATTTACCGGTGAATGAGATACACATAGTTGTTATTTAGCGAGCGACTGCTAAGTCAACTGTAAAACCAGCAACGTGCTTCACGAGTTCGCACCGACGGCACCACCAGGTTATAAACTGGTCGAAGTACCAAAAAGCATCATTTATGTTCCCGTGATCGCGAAGAGTGCCCACCGAAGTGATCGTGACGATCGTCAATCAGCACAAGCAGATATAATTCAGAAACAAAGAAATTACATTGTGTATGCATCTGAAACTATGTGATTCAGTTTCACTAGGCATGCCATGCATAAAGTTGAGTGCAGCACCAAACCCAGGACCAGTAGAGCTCAAGATACCAGCGTGCAAACACATGCCAAAGAGCAGTTTCTACATAGTGTAGGGTTTAAAGTGAATAGGCATGGAAGACAAAAACATATTGAACGTGACACAGTGGGCAGAATTCGACAACAGAATCGAAAAGTTTGAGCTGCATTGCTGCCAGCTGTATCTGACAGGTCCCCTATACCTACAGGCGTGGGGTTCAAATCACGATAGTGTCAAGATATTTACACACTGCCATCGCAATCTTTCCTGCACATTCGAGGTATGTTCATGAAATAGGACGGGGCCCACCCGATAGCCACCACATTCGTTTGCAGCGGTATACTCCACCTATTTGTGTGAGTAATGTACGAACCGAATAGTGTTACTATTGACGAAAAATGGGATGTGAGCATAACCACCACCAAGCAAGAACTGGTGATAATGCTAGCCACCTTGCATCTCGATGCAGTGTTGGTAGTCAAAGAATACCCGCAGCCCGTTGCTATAAGCCTGGCCAACATGAAGTGGTTTGTTTCCCATGTGACTCCGAGCACCGATGAATGCATGAAGCTACTGAACTACGCCAAGAAAGGAAAAATAATTGATATAACCCTCAGGAGTTGGAGTTTTGTTACTTGCCCAGTCTCGTCGTCCGCCATGCGAAACCACTGTGTCGTGAAGACTTCTACAACAACATAAAAACCCCGTTAAGTTGTCCTGGTATTTCAAAAGAACAATCAACACAACATCTGGGCAAACAAACCAACCTACAACCACTTCAATGTCCAGAACATAATTTTTTTAATAGCAAAAGCTATATGTAGGTGGATATGAATACCTCCTTCGACCAAGAAGAATTTACTTTGCTATATTATCTGTATACTCACTTTCAAGCCTCCTACTATGGGCGCGAGTCCTGCCATTTCCTTAGCCCAAAAATATGCCATGAAAAGGCGCCATTACTGGTCTCTGACACATCCAAACAAAACCAGCGAGTTAAATTATTTCCAACGAAAACATGCATGCGAATCTGCTGTATACTGTTTGATTTTGCACGACAGAATAGTGAGCTACGACTGCTTTTTGAGGCTGGTGAACATGGTGAGCTAAGGATATAAACAGGATGATCACTGCTTCTCACCTCAGTTTATATCATGATGTACTGTAATCTGCAAGGCTCCCAGAGCCAGAGCAGCTACATGCTCAGGCAGATCGCAACATCCCATGACGACGATGGTAAGATGTGCATGTGCTCCTTCCGACCCCCTTATTCCTGGAAATTGTTGGACGAGAAAAACAAGAAGACGAATGACTGGCTGACCAAGTACTACCACAGGTTGGAGTGTGGCGAAGGCAAGATTCAAAACCACTAAGTGTGAGATGTGCTGCGCGACTTGCTGATGCAGTATCTGCAAGGACCGGTTTACATGATGGGGCCCGAGCAGAAAAAATGGTTGAGTGACTTGTGCAAAAACGAAGTTCAAACCATCGACGTGCAGTTCTACTATGGCTGTCTTTTGCGCAAACTGTTGAAACTTTACGACGACCACAGTGACACACCTGCGAAAGGTCAGAACCTGACTGGACATTCATGTGGAGGAACATACAGCTGCTTCCCAAATGGTCTGCCTCATTGTTGGACCGTAAATCGATGCATTATGACTAGAAACGAAGTCACTCAAAATGCAAGATAATTTTGGTTTTTGTGTTGTGGCACACCTGATCAGCATCTGTATCTTATATAAGAGGAAAAAAATTCGACGTACCCTCATTTAGTCGTGGCGCAGTGGTCCATTCATCACGATGGCAATGTTCTGTCCTATGAACATTTATACAAGCACCAAGCCTGACTACGGCATCATTGAATACAGTTTCAACGTGGAAGATACACGCCTATACAGAGACCAACGCATTTTCAAGTGAACAGTCCAGGAGCATCGGCCTGAATCGTGTTCCACATGATGCCACAGACGCAGCTGCCCTGCATCATGGACCAAATCATCGCTCAGGTCCAGACACCTGCTATCACCCACACACCAGATTGTGATGTAGGGCTGTCTCAAAAATGGGATACATCATCGGTCTGCTCCCAGCATCCTGAGTCCATGAAGGATGCATCCACCCAGACGACCAGATGCCACAGAGTACAGTGTTGGCACCAGGTGATCGTGTCAGTACCTACCATGGATAGTTCTACCTCCATCTTGGGATACAAACCTACACCCACTCGACATCACTATCAAGCAGCATGTGTTCCTGTAACTGTGGATGCTGGATCCATAGGACTTGCTGTTGACAGTAGTCCCACCATTGGCGAGGGGAAAGTTGTGGAGTCAATTGTTTAAGAAGGGTAAGATCTTCAGTGTGGCTATGATGAGGCGGATAATCAGTCGGGAACCAATGGACATGTGACTACGATCCAGAGACTTGTGTGTCTCTTTGCAAGAAGCTGATGCTTACCATCTTTCGGGAAATGTTTAGTCATGCTTGTAACAGTCTTCTAAAGTAGAGCACTTAATGAACTCTTTTATATATATGTGCTGTGTATTGGCTGTTTACTATATAAATAGTTCTTCAAAAATATTTCTGTGTTTTATTTATGGTACCCTGCTCATTTATTTTTGATAGGATTAATTTATTTTCTCAGAAGTGAGTTATTAATGATAAAATTAATTTTTAATGTGATTAATTTATTTTCTCTTAAATAAACTCTTAATGGTAAAAATATTCATCATAATTTTTTTTCTAATTTATATTGAAAAATAGTTTATATCCTTAATTTTTTAATACAATTAGCTTAGCGGCTGTAATATTTTTTAAATGTGAATAAAAGGGAAATATATTAGAAACAAAACATTTAACCAATGATAATTTGAAAAAAATTTACTCAACATAATATTTATTTTACATCATACAATATATTCAACATAATATTTCTTTTACATCACACAATAAATTTTTTTTTGGAATTAATGTTTTCAGTATAGGTATCTCTCCTCTCCATCTGGACCGAGTCCACCACAATCTCCAGGGAGATGATGCCACATCCATCTCGAGTGGGAGGCATGGCCAACCTCTTTCGTGCTAGCACTCCCCTCCCCCTTAACTTCCACGTGGCTTGACCATGTGCATGGTTCCCTGGAAATTGGGACCAGGGACTACACAGTACATTTGCTAGCACTTTATTTGGAGACATTATATAATGTTATTTATTGTATTATGCAACATATTTTTTCTCATTTTCTCCAGTGCTGCGTGACCATACTATGTAGTTGCGGATACGATGCCGGGATGGAAAGCAACCCACCTAGAAAAACTAAAACAAAGAAGACAAACGAACATAAAGAAAACAAAAAAAACAGCATAGACGACTAAAAGAGAGAAGAGAGAGAAGGAAAAGTAAGAACATTGTCACCTACAGAATTTTTATGTGCGTATGATAAAACCACCATACACCTTACAAGATATTTATCCTCTTGCATGGGCTACAGTGTATTGATGCAACTGATGGTGGGATATATTTACACACCGCCATTGACATATGCAAGTGCAATCTTCCATTATCTGCCTCTTGTCATCTGTCCATGAAAAGTGCTAATTTATTTGTGCATTCTGTGTAAATATCATAATGGTGTGACCCTATATTTTGAACTTAAACATGCATGACTTGCTGTTGTGTCAACACTCTCTTGTAATCTTAGAAAGTAATTTTTTTCTTCAAGCTGCTTTTCTTGACTCCTTTGGCTTTCCTCGTAAACTTACTTCCACACTTGTAGGTGTACATTTTGGTACATAGCCCCACAAATTCACACATTTCCTACCCACCACAATCAACTTTAAATTTCCCAACAACTTTATTGTTGTTAGGGGGAAAGCATACATGTGCTGGAGGGTACGCACTGGTGTCAAACTCTGATATGAAGTTGGTGTCTGCAGCCATGATCTGTTAGAAATCGTCGGTGTTTATATGATAAATGAAGATGTCTGTGTCCATGTAGGCCAGTTCAAGATCATCTCCATATTTATGCCTCATAACATTGTAATGAAATTTGTACCTTAATGTTTTCGAAATAATCTAGTACATCCAAGCCTGCATATATCGGTTTGTCAAATACTATGAATTTCTTTTCCATTTGTACCAGGGATACATTTTCTACATATATTTTGTGACACTTGAAATGTGGTTTAGCTATTAGTTTCTTGGCTCTTCGTTCTGTGCACACCAGTTCCATGCATTATCTTTTCTTTAAGTTTCCATTAATTTTCCAAATGTAGTATTGTTCATTAATTTACAGAAACTTCTTCAAAACTGTTGTTTGCTGCCTGTCTTTTTCAGTGTTTAAATCAATAATCTAATTATTTTTATCTTCCAGGGTAGTCAAAAGCTTTGGGTGTTTAGAGTGTGGGGGCTCATTCACAGAAAGAAATTGCAGGGCTTTGTGAAACTCATGTAGTTCAGTAGGGTACTGCATATCCACCTCCAGTATGTAGCCAACATGATCATCATCAGGCACAGATGTGTTCTATATACCTCTATCCATCCACCGAAAGTGATGCACAAGCAGAGGAAGAGGCATTGCCCACCTGTACAGATTATTAGCGTCCACATACTGGAGGTAAGTCGGTTCCTTGGCACCATCATAGGTGTTTGGGATGTACTTATATTTTGCAACAAAATGGTGCTTGACACATTGAGCCACACCCTCCCCCATTATTCCCTTCTCAATGTACAAATACATATCATAATCAAAAAGTAAATTTTCCTTAACTTTTGTTTGTTTAAGCATAATGTCAAAGGAGAGACCTCGAACACTCACATAGCGGACACAGTTGAGACCACAGGTCTTGAGACATATGCTGCTAAACTTCTCAAAACATCTGATAATAATAATACATCAGTTTTCATATATATATATATATATATATATATATACATATATCAGAATAGTTGCTCAGAGTCCAGCAGTTGAATTTCCGCCATACATTTTGCTCATGATCATGATCATCGTCTCTTATAGTCGGTGTGGTCCAGTTTATTGTAAAATTCAGCTTTCGATGGTAGCTGCATCTCTTACGGTTTCTTCAGGCTGTCTACATAATCGTACAGGAACACGCCCTTTCTGGTTACAAGCTCCATTTCATCGAGTGCAACAAATTTAGCTGTGTTCTTAAATTGGTCTCTTGGCAGATTTTCGGCCATTGCGGCGAGGCTTGTAGACAAATCTTAATCTACCGATAAACTGTGTTGAAAACATTTCCACAGCGGTTTTGAAAAAGGTACTATTTTATCCTCCACGTGCGGGATTATGAATGTGTCTTCGGTATCATAACGCAATTGTTTAGTAATGAAATTCTCATCATAAGCCAAATTATGGAATAGTATTGGCAGTGTTTTCGGGCGATGTCAGATCAAATTACAGTTGTTACATGCCGGACCAATATATTTACCTGTGAAGTGGCAGTGGTCCATTACTCTAGGGTTTTTATCTGTGAACGTTGTAGAGCGGTAGCAGCACTCAACAGCAGTCAAATGGTATAATAGTTGCAGGTTCGTAAAGGGTTCTATCGGCTCGCTCGTTACGTATATGTCCTACACCTTATGCCCAATGTCAACTATCGTCTCGATAAGTAGTTTCTCCGCCATTTACCCAGTGTATAATACCAGTTGATCGGACATACTTGATGTTTTTGAAGCAGGAATAATTATATTGTCCACATGTACATAAATGCAAAAAAAACTGTGAGCCTCATTTTTCTGGTATACATATGTGTACCATTTCACAGGATCAGGTTGGTATGTGTGTACTGGCTTGACATGGCTTCAAAGTCTGAATAAACAACGATAATAAGCTTGTCTCCATTCTGATAATTTTCATAATTCAGTATTGGTCTTTGTCTATTCTTTTCATGTGCAGGAATTTCTATTCTAGATGGTGCATGGACAATACAAAACGTTTCGTGTTCTTCAAGGGTTTAAACACCGTCAAGGCTCATTATTCTTGGTAGGTCATGGTAAAATTTGAAGTTCCACTTAGATATATGCATTTTCCCCCTGTGGGCAGTTGTCTGCGGTCTTACAAGTCGCAAAGAATTCTTGATATAGGTGTGTAGAGCTTTTTAATCTTTTGTTATAAGAAACAAATCAAAATGTTGACCCAACTTTTCTTTGGCCACATGCACGGGGACCACCTTCCCATTGTTGTCGAGGGCAAATACTTTTACGCTGACACCACGATTATTCCTCTCAAACATCCCTATTTGCCGAAGAGGGTTAGGGAAGTCCAAACCAATAAAATTTAATTTAGACTTCAATTCATAATATAGTTGGTTTACATGTTCAGAGTTCCAGCCTTCCAAGTACTGTGCCAGGATCGCCCAATTAAAGCCCTCGTTGTCTTTCTCGTTCTTGGGGTTGATAATGGCCTCGCTGATCTTTATTGGCGCGAGCAAGTCAATGTATGATGCGGCTCAGAGAGAGTCTAGCTGGTTAATTCTGAGCTGAAGTTGTTTTTAACAGAAGCGAGGGTTCAGCCACTTCCCTTCCCCAGGTACTCATCCTCCTCCTGACAATTTTTTTCGATGCTGGCGATCACTCGATATCGTGAACATTATATAATAGCACATTCTTCATTTTGAATGCCCTGTTGTCGGTCTCTTCCTCATGAAGTTCAGGCTTCCCATATAAACATTCCAAAAATTAACTAAATTTAATGGTGCCCTGGTTATCGATTATTGGCTCCAGTTGCCCGATTATCTTGTCTTTCATGTTCTCCAGGTAGCTGCAAATATCTGTCGCCTGGCTCGATATATTTTCCGCAACGAGGGTCTTCATTACGCCTCTGAAGGCCGTCTCCACCTCTACGAACCCGAACTCATTGGGTTCGCCGGCCCCGACGACTACTCTCCTCTGGGAACTGCCCTCTGCTGAAACTGGAAAGGCTGGGACGAAGGCAGCAACAACTCGACGCTTTGCAGAAGGTGGGGCTGGGCGGTGCATTTAGTAGCATGCTCTTTTAATTTGTCTGCCCTCGTGAAATGTTTGCCACAATCCTCGCATGTATGTGTCTCATTCTCCTGATTTTAGTGGCAGCTCCTCTCGTACCTTCGCGCAATACCTCCATGTGCAAATTCGTTCCTACAGAACTTGCAGTTGGCAGTCGCTCTCCGTCGTACTTCTCCCATGCAGCTCCGTAGGTGACGGGCCATGCTGTCTTTCCTCCCAATTTCTAGTCCACACTTTTCGCATACCTGCCCTTCCTCTCGGTACGAATTGTGATTACACAACATCGCATGACGAACGCCACATTTTCGGATCGAAAATGATTTAGCGCAGAAGCTGCACCTAAAAATCGGGGGTGACAATTCACTTACCCTAGAAATAGCAAAAAAGGAAGCATTATAAGGAAAAATCTATGCCATTCGGTTGTCTGCAATGATTTTATCAGCAAAACCTGAAACATACAAGCACACTAACATAAATATTTTAAATAGAAAATATACAGTGTCCATAAAATAATTTATGGACTTGTACGAAACTATGCTGGCCTATAAAATAATGTTACCAATTGGCGTCATGCCAACTACAATTTTAATATAAATAAAATATATTCATGGCACATTTATACTGTTAAATTAGCATAATTCCACTTTGTTCAGTAAAATCTGTTAATATGATTGTGAGGCCACTGCTTTTCGTTTAACAATTCACATGGTCTACAAAAAAACGTATTAGGAACTACACAATTAATTTTGTACTAGAAAATAGGGATAATTTTTATTATGGCTTTACTATTATTTTATGTATTATATTAAACTATACAATAATTGACGATCTTTCTAGGCCGCCATCTACTTTTTAACATTGTATTGGCCTGGTACAGGCCCTTTAACATTCTTTAAGTATTCATAGTTGCCTAAGAAGTGATAGTTTTCCCCACCTACTTACCAGAAGCAACGTATGGACTAATGCTGGACTTCTCAACTGGATTCGTAGCGGAACGGCTGATCAACGCCCGAGAACCAGGAGCGAACCTGCAAAGAAACACATACTATATTTTTTATTCGGTAAACGCACGTTATAACGACAATTTTTTGTGGTCAAAGCATAGCAGTGAAAACAGTTACGTGCTTTAACAAAATTGGGGCTTTTTATTAACTGATGAAACGAGGCCGGAGATAGGCGTTGTCTGTTAATTATGTCTGTCGCGTGACAAAAGGCCTAATGTGCCTGCCGGGGAATCGAACCCGGTCCGCAGTAGCGCAGGCTAGCTGTCGCGAGCCACATGTATGGCGGTAACCATAACAGCATGAAGTTATTTGTATGGTGATAAATGGCGATGCATTTGTGTACTGACTAGCTCGTAACGTACTTAAAACCTGTCCCCCACAAACTTATTTTTGTAGATAAATATGAATAGATTGTTTTGTATAAACACCGTAGAAGCAACAGCGGATGACGGTGGTCCTGCCATTACTAAGTGTTTCCAACGATAACGGTAATACAATGGAGTCACATGCATACGTGCTCATGTGATGACATGCTTTATTAATCAGTGATACTGAAACTATGGTGTGTGCTGACACTTTGCGCGCTGTACACATTTGCTTGCGTTCCAGATATGTTATACTCGTGATTGTGTAATTTATTTCCACATTTTATATAAACACCATTTGTGATAGTCCCTGGTTTCTCACTTGCCACGCTCTTATTTGATAGTACCACATTTGACATGCTTTACACTCCAGTGAATAAAGTTTATTACTGACTAACTGTCAGCTAATGGAGTGGCCAGCCGATAGAAAGCAAATATAACATCCTTTTCACAGTCTATATTGTTCTTAATTTATTTTAGTTTTGATAATTTGTGTTGTGGCATGTTTTTTTTAAATCCTGGCAAAACATAGAAACTACATCCATT
Organism: Clitarchus hookeri; assembly: GCA_002778355.1. NCBI lineage: Eukaryota > Metazoa > Arthropoda > Insecta > Phasmatodea > Phasmatidae > Clitarchus > Clitarchus hookeri. Next base: position 1,012,192 of record NQII01000205.1, on the reverse strand, counting down.
CGAATTTTTGTTTTCGGTTTTCGGATAAAATTATTTCTCTTTAGTGTAGCCTGATTTACACTCGGGCATAATGAGGTTAGCAAAGGTGATGCGAGCAAGACAATATGTGATGTGCTGTACTTACCGACACGGTCGGAAACATAGCAGTTGGAATACGCGCGCTGGGAATGGCCCTCACGTTTCCGCAGCCCCAAGTCCTGTCCGTGATGATGTAGATCACGGTGTGTGAGGATGGAAATCACGTGCAAAACAAACAGGAACGATACTCATTAATAATATCAACTAATAAATGGGAAGGGTAACACATAAGAATTACAATAATATTTTAGTGATTCGTGATTATGTAAATACGTGAAAAGCAGACGAGGATTCGGTGAAGTCGGGAGGAAGCAGGAGCACCACGATGGAACCTGGCGGTCACGGAGTTCTCGACCGGTGGCGATCCGACGGTGCAGCTAAACACTAGTAAAACTCTGGCGTTTGTATCTGTTAACAGAACATACAATGTAAAGTTACATATAGGCAACGTCGAGGCCGAAGGAAGTCCTGAACATAATTTATTTTTTCCTGTAGGCGAGACGTGATGGGGTGCTAGTCACTGCGGTTTGTAAAAAGTGTCAAAATGACATAAGACGATAATTTTCTATCCTCGCCGAGAGACAAAAAATCCTGGGGAATGATCCTGCCCCAGCTTCGAACCCCGGTAGGCGGCGCACTCTTTTGATTCATTGTCCACCCATTGTACAGTCACGATGGAAAGCATTGCATACAACTTTCGCGAACTCGTGAAATTCGTTCGCGTGAAAAAATGAATGTTTTAATTCTTGAAACAGAGCCCGTAAGCCGTGAAATACTTTTAATTTTATGACTGCTTGCTAGCATTGTTAATACGTCAAGGCTTAATTCACAAAGTAGGAGTTTCGAGCCACATTCCATGGCCTGCGGCACGCGTACATTTCATGGAATTACAGGATGCATCATTCTTTCACCATTTAGTATGTACAGATATATTACGCGCGTGCTTTTAATGTCCTACCTAATCAGTGAACTATATTGTTTTCCAAAAGTTTTAAATATAAATTTTACGTGTGTGAAATCTCGTTTTCGTACGGAAAAATACCAAGGGTAGAATACGAATAGCACATGCTTTTTTAGATCTTCAACGTAATTGAAAATTAAATTTTTTTTCCAAAACTGTTTGAGCTTAACATATTCCTGCCAATCAGGTATTGCATTGAATTTTGCGTTGGTATTAGGGATGGTAGTATAATTTATCCTAGTTTTCGTCGTAATATTTTATTCCTGTCCCTTAATATTTACAAAAAAAACATATGGATGTAGGCATTTTCCTGGCAGCTGCCCCATATAGAAAAGAATGTAATACATCCTACATACTGACACTGTACACACATAGCCTGTAAATATATATTTATTAAGCGCAGGTTGCCTTATACTTAAGTGTGATTTTTGAACAGTAAATCATGGAAAGAAATGTGTATTTCAAACGCTCACAAACAGGTAAGCGAACATACTCCAGGTGCGACAGTAATATTTTTTATCGTTATTTCAAGCATACATCTGTAAGTTTTATATATGCGTGAGTGGGCATGTGTGTGCACGTCTAGGGTGTCGACCCACGTCACTGTGAGAATAGTGCCACAAGCTTTGCCACCTGTGTGTGTGAATAACAATTATTAAACGCCTTTGTTTCCTTCTTCATGCATCACTACGTGTAGACGCCAAATTTCATTACTTTTTGTAGGAAAAGAAGACACACAAGTACAAATACATTTTAATACGTAATTATAATGCGTGGTATTGCCGGTCAGCGTTGATTTGGCGCCATGTTCCCACTGTCTCCCACTTTTGTATCTCTCCTGCGCGCAGCGCGGTGGACAATGCAAGCACTAGTGATGGGCAAAATCGAATCATTCTCGAAATAGACTTTTATTCGAATAGTCTCGTCTGAAGTCGAATCAATAATTCAGATTCTGAATATTAGGTTTTCTTATACGTTTGTGTCATTGCATCTTAATTGAAAGAAATTAATGCTAATGCTGCCACAATTTAACAGTTCGAAAGTACTTTTTTGAAGCGAGTAAATTAATGCCGTATTTTGCTAAAGTTATAAACTTGTGTTTATAAGAAGTTATAATATTTATTTGTACATGAAAAATGTAACATTTTAAGTTATCGATCATTATACGTCCTTAAGTAGAATATTTTACATAAACTGTGTTAAAAGAAAAAATGCAAGCAGAAAATCTTAGTACAAAAATGGCAAAAAGTTAAATGTCAATTGCTGACAAATTCAAAAAATTGCGCATATATTGTAGTACACCTAGTGTCATCTGTTGTCGAGAAGGAAAACTTCAAACCAAATGATTCATTCGAATACCACAAACAAATATCTNGCCAGCCGATAGAAAGCAAATATAACATCCTTTTCACAGTCTATATTGTTCTTAATTTATTTTAGTTTTGATAATTAGTGTTGTGGCATTTTTTTTAAAAATCCTGGCAAAACATAGAAACTACATCCATTCGAATTTTTGTTTTTGGTTTTCGGATAAAATTATTTCTCTTTAGTGTAGCCTGATTTACACTCGGGCATAATGAGGTTAGCAAAGGTGATGCGAGCAAGACAATATGTGATGTGCTGTACTTACCGACACGGTCGGAAACATAGCAGTTGGAATACGCGCGCTGGGAATGGCCCTCACGTTTCCGCAGCCCCAAGTCCTGTCCGTGATGATGTAGATCACGGTTTGTGAGGATGGAAATCACGTGCAAAACAAACAGGAACGATACTCATTAATAATATGAACTAATAAATGGGAAGGGTAACACATAAGAATTACAATCATATTTTAGGGATTCGTGTTTATGTAAATACGTGAAAAGCAGACGAGGATTCGGTGAAGTCGGGAGGAAGCAGGAGCACCACGATGGGACCTGGCGGTCACGGAGTTCTCGACCGGTGGCGATCCGACGGTGCAGCTAAACACTAGTAAAACTCTGGCGTTTGTATCTGTTAACAGAACATACAATGTAAAGTTACATATAGGCAACGTCGAAGCGGAAGGAAGTCCTGAACATAATTTATTTTTTCCTGTAGGCGAGACGTGATGGGGTGCTGGTCACTGCGGTTTGTAAAAACGTGTCAAACTGACATCAGACGATAATTTCCTATCCTCGCCGAGAGACAAAAACTCCTGGGGAATGATCCTGCCCCAGCTTCGAACCCCGGTGGGCGGCGCACTGTTTTGATTCATTGTCCACCCATTGTACAGTCACGTAATGGAAAGCATTGCATACAACTTTCGCGAACTCGTGAAATTCGTTCGCGTGAAAAAATGAATGTTTTAATTCTTGAAACAGATCCCGTAAGCCGTGAAATACTTTTAATTTAATGACTGCTTGCTAGCATTGTTAATACGTCAAGTCTTAATTCACAAAGTAGGAGTTTCGAGCCACATTCCATGGCCTGCGGCACGCGTACATTTCATGGTATTACAGGATGCATCATTCTTTCACCATTTAGTATGTATATATATTACGCGCGTACTTTTAATGTCCTACCTAATCAGTGAACTATATTGTTTTCCAAAAATTTTTAATATAAATTTTACGTGTGTGAAATTTGGTTTTCGTACGGAAAAATACCAAGGGTAGAATACGAATAGCATATGCTTTTTTAGATCTTCAACGTAATTTGAAAACTAAATTTTTTTCCAAAACTGTTTGAGCTGAACATATTCCTGCCAATCAGGTATTTCATTGAACTTTGCGTTGGTATTAGGGATGGTAGTCTAATATCTCCTAGTTTTCGTCGTAATATTTTATTCCTGTCCCTTAATATAAAAAAAAACATATGGATGTAGGCATTTTCCTGGCAGCTGCCCCATATAGAAAAGAATGTAATGCATCCTACATACTGACACAGTACACACATAGCCTGTAAATATATATTTATTAAGCGCAGGTTGCCTTATACTTAAGCGTGATTTTTGAACAGTAAATCATGGAAAGAAATGTGTATTTCAAACGCTCGCAAACAGGTAAGCGAACATACTCCAGGCGCGACAGTAATATTTTTTATCGTTATTTCAAGCATGCATCTGTAAGTTTTATATATGCGTGAGTGGGCATGTGTGTGCACGTCTAGGGTGTCGACCCACGTCACTGTGAGAATAGTGCCACAAGCTTTGCCACCTGTGTGTGTGAATAACAATTATTAAACGCCTTTGTTTCCTTCTTCATGCATCACTACGTGTAGACGCCAAATTTCATTACTTTTTGTAGGAAAAGAAGACACACAAGAACAAATACATTTTAATACGTAATTATAATGCGTGGTATTGCCGGTCAGCGTTGATTTGGCGCCATGTTCCCACTGTCTCCCACTTTTGTATCTCTCCTGCGCGCAGCGCGGTGGACAATGCAAGCACTAGTGATGGGCAAAATCGAATCATTCTCGAGATAGACTTTTATTCGAATAGTCTCGTCTGAAGTCGAATCAATAATTCGGATTCCGAATATTCGGTTTTCTTCTACGTTTGTGTCATTGCATCTTAATTGAAAGGAATTAATGCTAATGCTGCCACAATTTAACAGTTCGAAAGTACTTTTTTGAAGCGAGTAAATTAATGGCGTATTTTGCTAAAGTTATAAACTTGTGTTTATAAGAAGTTATAATATTTATTTGTACATGAAAAATGTAACATTTTAAGTTCTCGATCATTATACGTCCTTAAGTAGAATATTTTACATAAACTGTGTTAAAAGAAAAAAATGCAAGCAGAAAATCTTAGTACAAAAATGGCAAAAAGTTAAATGTCAATTGCTGACAAATTCAAAAAATTGCGCATATATTGTAGTGCACCTAGTGTCATCTGTTGTCGAGAAGGAAAACTTCAAACCAAATGATTCATTCGAATACCACAAACAAATATCTAAAATTCGATTACACAGTAACATTCGAATATTCGAATTGTTTTCATTAAATTTTGCCCATCACTAGCAAGAACTAGTTCCCCGCCTTCCCCTCTGGTGACCGGCGAACTAGCGGCCTTAAGCAGTTGCACATCAGCTCGTCAGCAGCGGTGGCNATCACTAGCAAGAACTAGTTCCCCGCCTTCCCCTCTGGTGACCGGCGAACTAGCGGCCTTAAGCAGTTGCACGTCAGCTCGTCAGCAGCGGTGGCGGGACAGCCGAGGCCTTGCGAGATCATATTGCGGGACCACGCGACCACCAAGCGCCACGAGCCGAGCTGCTGTGAGATGACATCGTGCTCGTGGCTGCTCTCTCTCCGTCAGCCCCTTGGGACCAGTGAAGGCGAGGACTTCTGCGAGTACGGCGGGACTACAGCAGCTTGGGTGCGGCGACTATTCCGCGACTCGTCGCGTCCCCAGGTGGCGGACAAGGGATCCCCAGGCCCTGGGGTGGCTGGGAGTAATCGAATACCAGCCTGCGTACCAACTGGAGGGGGACAACATCACCGTCGCCGTGGACTTCGGGAACCTGGGAAGCTCAGTACGAGATGGCGAAGCGCATCGTGCAGGAGGCAGCTCAACAAAAATGTGGGAAGGGGGATCTCGAGGTGCCACGGGCGAAGTGTAGCCAACCTCACTGCTGGATTCTACGGGCTGCCAACTGCGGATGCGTGATGAATTGATTGGAATGCGTCAGACCTCAGAAGCTTCCTGATGTCAGCCTCCACTCCTGGGTCAGCGGATTCGCCATCAGCCTGGTAGGTCCCGGAAGTCCCACCTGCCTGAAGATCGACGGACTATTTTGACGGTTGGGGAGGGGAAGGGGGTAACTACCCGGCGATTGCTCCCCGTCTTCACCCACAGCGTGGACACCTTGATTTCAGCGCAGAAGAGCGAAGATGGAGTAGGTGCGATGACTGAGCTGCCCAGTTCGCCGACGTATTCGACGAGAAGCAGGGGGTCCCTGCATTCAATAGCTGCTGTCAATTTTATTTTACTGGTTCGCCTACGCAGATATATTGACAGCAGTTCAACCTCAAGGGTGCTTGCGCCCACCGCCACGGCCCTTTCTTATCTAGATTATCAACTCCACATTAAAGAGCATGGAATCCACACCTACTGCCTCATGTAGTATTTTCAATAATGCATGAATAAGTTTTGAACTTATTTCCTGCCGGGGGGGGGGGGATTTTACGGTGCCTAAGCTTGTTTTTCCCTTCCCCCCATCTTTTCTATAGTCTCAGCTATAGGTACACATAGGGATGCAGTTCATGGCTCCAATTGCGGCCATGGCTGCCTTAATCCCTCTCTTCCGCGATGCACGCCTCCTTGCATAAAATTACCTCTCCTGTAGGCGAATGGGGCCTAGCCCTGAGACGCACTTAAATTCCCGTCACTACCTCGGACGTACACTTAATACTTAATAATGGGGTAGGAAAAAAAACACTAAGCGCCTAATGGTGGCAAGACGGTCTGCAGCAAATCTACGATGCTTTGCACTTCGATTTTGAAATATAAGATAATCAAATAAAACTAATCGGATTATCCTTTATGACCTCCAATCAGGAAACTATTTTAAACATGTACTGTATTAACATATTTACTATACTTTAACATTGGCGATTTTTAATCTGCCAGGGTAATAAATTCGTATTGGTAATTTTTTCGGCATACGCGTGTATATGAATAAGCCAAAAATTTTGTACAGAAACACACAAGGACCTACAAAATATTTTAATACTTGTGAATGATGCATGGTGGCGCGAGCGTTTAAGCCAGACAAGGCCGAGCCGGACCAAGAGGA
>NQII01000205.1:929962-994701 GCA_002778355.1 Clitarchus hookeri | reverse complement strand
CCCCCCCCCATATAACCAGGGTAGAGACTTAGTAGACACGTGTCACGAGGCAGGTGACGGACCGCAGTTACACGTGTCTTGCTGCGCGTCTGCTGCGTAGGCCTCCCTGCCACCCCCCTTCACCTCCCTAGGCCTCTAGCCAGCCCGTGAGATCTGTGGAGCACAGAGGTTTCACGGGATATCACCAAATAATCATGTGTATTTCGCCGGAATTCAGAAAACACGCACCGCGGATGAAATAGCTGACGAGCTGGATATTAGTGCCGAGAACACCCCCAGTCCCTCCTTAGCTAACCACAGGACAATGTGGAAATGCGCAGAGAATAAANGGATATTAGTGCCGAGAACACCCCCAGTCCCTCCTTAGCTAACCACAGGACAATGTGGAAATGCGCAGAGAATAAATAGCTGACGAGAGTAAGCTAGGGGCAAGGGGCTACCTTCCCCCGCCCCCAACCCTTCAGGAACCAGGACACGTGTTTTGAAAGGCATTGTGTTGCGTGCTACCACCTCACCCCCTCACCCCCTTCCCCCACAAGGCGACACATGCCGACAATTAAGGGTGGAGGCTGGCAAGCATAAAAACCCCTTTCCGTGAGAAGTGGGCTATCAGTTCATTAGTACCGCGCAGAGGTCAGACAGTTGATGATTTCCGAGCCCAGAGTAGTCAGTCAGGTGGTCGAGAGGCCGGGAGATCGGACACAACAGTACCTCAGTACGTCAGAACAGCAGCCCAGGGGACACGACGACACCCAGAGGGCCTTTGCCAAAGGCCGCCCATCGCCGGAGCTCACCCTCCACAGCTGACATCATACCAGCAAGAGTTAAGTATACAATCACCGTCAAAAGAAGCCCCCCCCCCTCCATCATGAAGTCGTTAGCAGTCAATCCGAGTAACCAAAGTATTAGAGTACCACACCTCTCAAGTGCTGATGTATTTTATTTGTGATAAATTCGAGACAATATATTCGTCCTTCAAAATAAAACAGTAAAAGTCTACATTACTGCAAACCCCTTAACCTTCAGACATCATATAGACTGTGCCACTAAACATTAACAAAAGATGCTACGAACTTTTTGGATGTGTTAAATTTATAAAGTATATGTTTCCAATCATCGGTATACCTCTATGCATAATGTAGGACTTTAACTAACTGCATTATTTATTAAATCAATATCATTTAATAAAAAAATTTAATTTCTCCAATTTTAAAAATGTGTTTTTTTGTTTAAATGTATGTTTGTACATACAGTACAATACTACTTTTATAAATTACTTTTTAATTAGATTAATTTGAATTTTATGCCCTATCCCTTTTAAATTTAAATTTTATTCTGGCAAATTAGGTAAAAATGAAGAAAAAAAACGCTTTTAATTCACAGGCATTGTTTATTCAATTAATTTTATATGCTACAAGTTTAGTCGGACATGCCCTCGATAATAATTACAATATTTCTCTCTCTCTCTCTCTCTCTCTCTCACACACACACACACAAACACACACTCTCTCTCTATGTATAAACATAGTGTTTTAAACATCTCACTATTCACACTCGTGTTGTCTTTATGTGAAAATAACATGTAAATTATTACACCGACACAATGTGCAGGGTGGGTTATGTAGGTAACTGCATGATTGAGGGCATGTACCGAAGTCACAAGANTATTACACCGACACAATGTGCAGGGTGGGTTATGTAGGTAACTGCATGATTGAGGGCATGTACCGAAGTCACAAGATACCTGCTTGTTGCAGCAAACCGGGTATTGAGATACTCATGAGAAATGAACTTCACATTTACAGGTCTTTGCGTGCTTGATTAAACTGTCGGTACGGCTGAACAGCTTACTGCNCATGAGAAATGAACTTCACATTTACAGGTCTTTGCGTGCTTGATTAAACTGTCGGTACGGCTGAACAGCTTACTGCACCTGTCACACAAATATGACATGCGACAGGGATTCTTGGCACAACGAAAGTTTTCATGGCGCCGTACACCGTAGCCGAATGTAAATGTCTTATCACAAATATGACACTGATATCGACTTAGTGATCCAGGTAAATACACGTATGGACGTGTTAGAGATGTAAATAATGGAGCTAGAGAAGCAGGTAAGCTGGCAATGGTGTTCTAGGTATACCGCATCCGAAAAGGTTGATGGATCCATCTAAGATTTTGTACGCGCCACAGTCAAAGAAGTCGATAGTAGTGTACCATATGTAGATGATCGTGCTGCACTGATGGCAGTAGCTGCATACATATCAGTTAAATTCATGTGGCATAATATATAGAGGCATGGAAATTCTGTAGATTCATTTGGCAACAAGCTTCATTCCGCTGTCAATTTTTATTCGACCCTCAATTAGTTGTCTATTGGTTGAAATTCCAGGTTTACTACAGANAGCTTCATTCCGCTGTCAATTTTTATTCGACCCTCAATTAGTTGTCTATTGGTTGAAATTCCAGGTTTACTACAGACAAGGTATCACGTGATTCGGCCCTTGTTCTCCTGTAGATTTGTTATTGGCTGAAACTCATCCAGGGCGTGGCTTACAAACCGCGATCAAATTGAAACGAGAGTCAAGTGTACGTACGTTTTAAACCTTTTGGCGAAATTTCCCGTTCTCTAGTGATATTANATCAAATTGAAACGAGAGTCAAGTGTACGTACGTTTTAAACCTTTTGGCGAAATTTCCCGTTCTCTAGTGATATTACGTCGGCAGCGCGCCAAGTGTCGAGTTGACAGATTTGGGAGGCTCTTAACATCGAGGTCTTTAGAGCCGATGAGGGTGGAACGAGGTGAGAGTGGAGCAGCGCCGGAGTGCAAGGGTGGGGAAACAGGAGATTCCCGAGATAACCAGCCGACTAGCGGCATTGTCTGGCACGATTCCCACATGCGAACAGCCGGGAGTAGCTCGGCAGGGGATTGAATCCGGTTCGCCTTGGCGGAAGGCGAGCAGTCTAACCGCTCAGCCAACGCGGCCCCCACTCCAAGAGATGCAAGACGTCCATTTCACAGGCTCTTAGTGGAAGGGTGTAATTGAAGGCAGGGTCGGTCTTCTGCCCTCGAAACGACAGACAAGGGAACTAAGTCATTTCTCTCACCTGTGCCGGATGATTGATGCGGCCTCATGACAGCGTAGATGCGGCGCGCTTCCTCTGCTTATCTCCTACTGCTCCATTGCCTCTGCTTCCCTGCTCCTGTACACACCACATGCAACACTCGATTAAAAAAAAGAAAGAGGGAGGAAGAAAAGGATCCTTCACTTTCGCACGTCGTTGGCAAACGCCTCTTGTCGAGAGGAGGGCTGCTTGACAAATCGCTCCTCAGCGGCGCAGCCTCCGATTGGCACTTCAAGAAAAGTGCCACAGGATGACTCTGAATGTCAGTAATTGGAGTTATCGCCTGATCACAAAATTACCAGGGGTTCTCATGGCGACATAGTAGGCCACGTTTGCTGAAAAAAATTCTGCAAAAATAATATAAAGGAATTAAATTCACTAGGTCTCCATGAACATAAACGTTACTCTTTTAGAATCACAGTAATACATAAAGCTACGTTTCCAACTTAAGTTCCCAATTTACAGAAAATCTGCTGGTCAGTGTGTTTGTTGAAATACACACACACAAACACACACACACACACACATATATATATATATATATATATATATATATATATATATATATATAGGGATGGGAAATTTTAGAGAGGTTGGTATCGAAAATGATTAATTAAAAGCGAGCCATAAATACACTCTTGTGTATACTATAAACGGTAAATTGATCAGTTTTAAAAAATTCCCCTTTGAAGAAATAACTGCCAGTTACACTTCCATGAAGGCTCCAAGTTAAGTTGGCAGCGTATCAAGCAAAATGGTTCCAAGTCTCGACGTTTTATTGCAAGTGTATGCCTAATGTTTCAGTTCCTGGCTAGTGAAGTTGTGTTTATTGTTTTATACAAATTAGCGTACTAATCTGATATATTACTTTGTTTAGAAACAAATTTAGGTTCCTAAGAACTGCAGGTTTTCACTTGACTTAGGCATGAATAAAGTTATTATGGTCATAACAGTTCACATGTTACATATTGCGAAAGGATACAATCTTAGCACAAATGTATAGCTTAAATAAGGATCTCAAAAGTGTTCAGTTAACCACGAACATTTAATTAAATGCAAGCTCATTTGGTTTGTGAGGTATACTTGATACTAGCTACATCATTTAGTGTGTTATACATACTTTCAATAGCAGTATTATATTCTACTATTTGTGACATTAAAAACCAAAGCACGATAGTTGCGAGCTGTAATACCAACAACGTACGATATGGAAGTACCACGACGCTTAGAACATTAAAAATTTTGTGAAAGCTAAATGTTTGTAAGTGCGGTCTTTATATGATCTGTTAGTAGAAAAGAATATTAGGGGGTACCAACTGAGCAGTAAAAAATTGCTGATTCCAAACACTGAATGGGGTTTTTGCAAACAGCAATCTCAGAGTCATATGGCTCGGCCTTGTCCTGTTTAACGCACTGTTTACGTATGGAAAATGCAAATCATTATGTGAATTATGAAGTTGTTCTTGCAGGAGGCAGTTGCAGCTTACTCATTTATTTCAATACGATCCTTATATAGGTAATGACGAGTTATTAAAATTTATTGGAGCCACCGGCTTTACTGTCTAAAGCAAATTTTCCCAAATATTTTTTAGAGGTTGGCAGACATCATATATTTCAAGCATAACCGCCTAGGTTAGTAGTTATTTTGCACTGTGTTTCTGTTTATATAGTTATGAAAAACACGATAAGGGCCGAATGGCCTCTGGCTTGTAGAGCACCTAAGACCATGTGGTCGCTGAATCAAAATTCAAACCCTGACATGCTGTGGTTGAGTTTGCCACCGTCACATACATCAATACCTGACCGCCATATCATAATGATCACGGCAACCGACTCCGGAGTTGTAACGGAAAAGTAGAGGGGTGGGGGTTAGTCGCCACAGTTGTAAACTGGTGATTTTATTTTAGTGCGATTTTGTGAATGTCCTCATTGTTTTCGACATGTGTAAGCTTAATTNAGTTGTAAACTGGTGATTTTATTTTAGTGCGATTTTGTGAATGTCCTCATTGTTTTCGACATGTGTAAGCTTAATTAAAAACATGAATTTTTAGTTTCGGGTCCCACGTTTTCATGACTGCGTGTATCGTTTTGGTAACATTACGTCAAAGGTTATGCAAATAAGTATTAACATTTTTCTCCAAATAGTAAGTAAAAAATTTAATTGAGCAAAAACATATTTTATAAATCATTTGATTGGCCAATTTGGATTACTATCATTTGACATCTTTAGTAAGAAAAATGAAGCCCAACTGAGACACGAACGAAGCGCCTGCCGATTTTCAAGCCACTGATTTACGATTTACATTATCCGTAGCTAATCACTGGCAAAAGGCAAAGCATACAGCAATTAATTCACTAGAACCATCAAGTCCCAGGAGTACCTAATTTCGAAAAGAAAAAAAAACGTAGAATGAGTGAAGAGATTTGGGCGGCTCTTAACAGCGAGGTCTTGAGAGCCGAAACACCGTAGAAGAAAGAGTCTGCGGCATGCGCAAACAACTGTGACAAGCAAATATAGTGCAATAAACGAATGATACATCCGTTTTTTTACCAGCAGTACAACCATTTTGATAATCACAAAAGATGCTTCGAGTAGACAAAGCATAAAACGCTTGTGATACATGACATTTAGGAAACAACCAAACACGTCATATGGTGAAAGTTCTCGTTTGAAGAGTGGGGGCCGCGGTGATTTAGTGGTCAGACTACTTGCCTCCCAACTAGGTGAACCGGGTTCGATTCCTGGTGGGGTCACTCCCGGATTTTCGCATGTGAGAATCGTGCCGAACGATGCAGCTAGTTGGCGTGTTTTCTCGGGGATCTCCAATTTCTTCCACTCTTGCATTATGGCGCTGCCCCATACTTACCTCATTTCACCCTCATCGGCTCTCAAAACCTCGATGTTAAGAGCCGCCCAAATCTCTCCACTCCACACTCGTTTGAAGCAGTAATTAGGGCACCACGTTAATTTAGCAAAGAGGCCAAACCGGTAATGGTTCGATCGCCACCCATTCCTAATTATCATCACTTCGTGTCAGATAGGCAACATTTCAGCCTACTCTAAGAGTGAGGGTTTGAAAATATTCGTAATATAAAGCTGTTTCATGATTCACGTGTGAAGGGGGCAGATCACCACTTCGCATAAAATGTGCCTCCAATGCAGACGGCCTGGATCAATTATACGATTCTCAAAAGCGAAGCATGCATTTTACCGCACAGCCGGACACACTCAATGATTTCCACCCAAGCCACCATCAAGAATTTGAAGACCCATTCTTTGACTATGTGAACTCAATTGGCGTTACTGAGTTTTGGTGATTATCTCACCGCGATGAGCGGCATCACAAGAAAAATGCGGCCAGTGGTTGTTACAAAAACACACACGGTTAACTACGGAGACTGCTACGCAACAACGAGAAATGTAGGAATCTGCTAATATGCGTACAATAACTGGTTCTGGTTTACACAGTGCGTCTGTGCCAAACAGTGAACACCTCGTGGACTTAGCCCCGCCCAGGACCTGAATGAGAGCCAATTTAAATGAGGGTAACAGACCGAGGTTGCGGAGAAGAGAAGTGCAGTGAGGATCCAGTACGTAGCAACAGGCATCAGTAGTCGGGGGCACACCACGACAGGTTGCCACATGACCTGGAGATCTGGAGGTGAGTGTCTACCCGCTAGCGTGTGAGAGCAAGCCCGGCTACTTTCTTCTACNCACATGACCTGGAGATCTGGAGGTGAGTGTCTACCCGCTAGCGTGTGAGAGCAAGCCCGGCTACTTTCTTCTACCTCTACCTACCATCGCTTCCTTGGGAATGTGTTGTACATCAAGCAGAATTATTGTAGTCATTCTATAATAATATATCTAGGAATTATTGATTATAACTACGGTTATGTGAATTTCGCGAATTCTTTGGCTATCACCCTAGACTGCTCAGTTCTCTGCATGCACGGGTCATTTATTAATTGCCTGCTACCGTAGTAAGATGATTCTATTTTATTCCTCTTGGCTGCACGTGATATGGAGAAGGCACTTCTTGAATTTTACTGGCTGAAGGGCCATCCAATGCCAGTCCAAGCCATTGCAATCTAATCACGATAGTAACACACGAGTATAAGTGCCATGAACAAATGTGATAATTTCACGGATTTCCACTTATATGCAAAACAACTTCGTGAATTACATCATTTCCTCACTCTGTTAATTAAAATAGAAACGTCTAAACTTGCGTTTAAATCGAACGTCCCGCTATATTTCACAGTCATGTACTTATTCCAGCCGATGTCTTTTTTTCATTGGCTGTTGTGTATGCAGGTAGTCTTTTTTATTTGTGACTAAACTGCGCGGGATTGGTACATGCAAATACATAGTGAGTATTCTCTGTCGTAGAGCTTTTCAGGCCGTGTGGTAAATATTAGGTCAAATTTCAAACGCTGTATGGACGTACGCGTATTTAAAGTATAACTCGTCTCCAAATGTTAACGCGAATTCCGGCTGCCTATAACATAAAATACAAACACATTTTCATTGGTTAGGATTTGTGCCGGATGGTTATGATGATATTATAGTTCCGAGCAAAACTTGGGTTCTGTTTGAGAGTGAAAGGTTTATGCTACACTGCAAAAAAATTTCCGCTAAACTTCTTAAACTATAATGGAAGTTCTTAACCTATACACTGTATAGATGTAAAACCACATATCTAACTGCAGATATAGGAGTGTTTAGCGTCACTACTATACAAAGTTGGGAACTTCCCTACGCATTTGACTGTTTCCTGAGCAAAAGTAGGAATACTACAAAGAATGTAGGCTATAGGGGAAAAAATTACAATTCCCTCTTTCTCACTAAGCGTTTACAGTGGTATGATAAATTTCCGAATAATTTCTTAGAGTGTAGGCACATGACACATTTTTTGAGAACAAATTTCTCCTCCAGAGCAAGGAATCGAATGCCCGAGCTAGGCCACCCAAGCAGGGTAAAATCAAATGCTGAATCCGCCTCTTGTGTCTCCAACCCCTGTCCCGCTCCCCCTACCCGCAGTGGGGTGCCCTCCGTCGCCGGGACCACGATGTAATATTCATCACTCCCCCCGGGGCAACGCGGCAGGGGACCAGCACTCGCGCGCCCGGGATCTCCACGCAATCACAACACCCGCCGTCGACGCCGCGTTGCCGACGGAGCGCGAAACGAATTCAAATGCAGGCGCTGCGCCGACCGTGTCCTCGTGCCCGCCGCTGTTTGCACAGGACCAGGTCCTTCCGCCATCCTCCTTCCTCCTGCCCAGGTCTTGATCCTGCCTGCTAAGGTTCCAGATACCTCCTTGCACGACTCAGTTGAGCTGTGCTCGCTCGCTTGCTACTTCCTTGCGCTGAAC
Source organism: Clitarchus hookeri (assembly GCA_002778355.1). Taxonomy (NCBI): domain Eukaryota; kingdom Metazoa; phylum Arthropoda; class Insecta; order Phasmatodea; family Phasmatidae; genus Clitarchus; species Clitarchus hookeri. The sequence goes on along the minus strand of NQII01000205.1, from coordinate 986,199 downwards.
AATCACAGCACATGCGAGGATGTTTTTACTAGAATCTGGAATGAAATAGAAACATTTCATCCTTATTTATTCTTTTAGAGCAAAATAAGTTAGCAATGGTGGTTTGACCAAACAGGAAATGCCACTATTTGTGCTGGACAGCTCAATGTCTTAGTCTGGCACGTTAAAGGCAATTAATCAACTACGTGATCATTAGGTGCACCTGTTTTTTCACGAAAATGTTAATGCGCAGGCTAAACTTGAACATGCTACGTGCACACACTTGCACATTTCCTTGTGCTATTTGGCTGCGTGCCTGTGTGAGAAAGTTTTTGTACCTGACTGGGCCAATTATAATGAAGTGACTCCGGGTCTAAAGGTTTTTGGTTTGCTGGGAGACACTTAAGAAGCGTGCGGTTATAATCATGNTATAATGAAGTGACTCCGGGTCTAAAGGTTTTTGGTTTGCTGGGAGACACTTAAGAAGCGTGCGGTTATAATCATGCTATCACAATATTCGTTCTGAATCAACAAGTTTAGGAGCGGAACTAATTTCGGAATATTTTCGCGAAAAATAATTGTGCTTTCTGTGGAATGCATAGTCTGAGAAGAATTAATAATGGAGAAACGAAGCAGCCTCTTATTCCGCGAACTCCGGCCGCACACGCTTGCAAAATGACATTACTGGCCAGCAACATGGCGTAACGCCGTTCGCCGATCACGTCTGGTAACCTACTTGCTAGCCGGAAGCCCAGGCAATAAGGGATGTTTCGCAGCGTGGACTAGCCAATCAAATGCAAGGCCCATTCCAGAGCTTCCTAAAGACAATTAATGAACTGTTCTGCAGTATACTATGATATCTTGTATTGTGAATCGATAACAGACTTTTCTATTACGCTGCCAAACAAAGGTTGGTCACAATTCCTTATCACCCTTGCACCTATGCCGTTTTTGGGTAATGCGGTGTATAAGGGTTTCCTTTGGTTGATCTTGATTTTTTCTTACTTTTTTTTTACATTAAGCTTCCTCTCTGACCATGTAAATGATCACTTTTATTTTGCCTGGTTAAAGGCAGTCGCTNTATAATGAAGTGACTCCGGGTCTAAAGGTTTTTGGTTTGCTGGGAGACACTTAAGAAGCGTGCGGTTATAATCATGTTATCACAATATTCGTTCTGAATCAACAAGTTTAGGAGCGGAACTAATTTCGGAATATTTTCGCGAAAAATAATTGTGCTTTCTGTGGAATGCATAGTCTGAGAAGAATTAATAATGGAGAAACGAAACAGCCTCTTATTCCGCGAACTCCGGCCGCACACGCTTGCAAAATGACATTACTGGCCAGCAACATGGCGTAACGCCGTTCGCCGATCACGTCTGGTAACCTACTTGCTAGCCGGAAGCCCAGGCAATAAGGGATGTTTCGCAGCGTGGACTAGCCAATCAAATGCAAGGCCCATTCCAGAGCTTCCTAAGGACAATTAATGAACTGTTCTGCAGTATACTATGATATCTTGTATTGTGAATCGATAAGACACTTTTTTATTACGCTGCCAAACAAAGGTTGGTCACAATTCCTTATCACCCTTGCACCTATGCCGTTTTTGGGTAATGCGGTGTATAAGGGTTTTCTTTGGTTGATCTTGATTTTTTCTTACTTTTTTTTTACATTAAGCTTCCTCTCTGACCATGTAAATGATCACTTTTATTTTGCCTGGTTAAAGGCAGTCGCTTTTTAATATTTGTTTTCGATTACTTTGCTTTCTCATAAACAAGTAGTTGTTTTAACTTTTTCTACTACCAGGTTATCTGGAGGGTAAGGAAGGTCCTACTCACTACACAGACTCCTCAGAGGCCTGGGAGTCATTTTATGTTGTACTGTTATATTAGAATAATGTGCCTCATATAGTGGTACTATTCTAATCTACGTGATTTTATACGTAAATCCTTTCTTCCAAGTTGGAACTGCGACGAGGAGAAGGGCATGTGGAGTTTTTGTACCCTCTTAACCCCCAGACTGGTCCATCAGTTTGGATTATTGCATTTACTATCTCGTTTCTCAATCTAGTTACTTGGTACTGCAGATTCCTGGTTCGTGTTCCTTGTTTCTTGCCTTGGTCTTTGTTAATCCAATACTCGTGTCCTTATTGGTTGCGTGGCATGCATAGTAATATTCTTGTTCCTTTAGAGTGGGGGCCAAATCCACCCAACTCAACAGTTTCCTTTTGATGTCACCTAATTAAAACTAATATAATTGACAGAATCAATCTAACCTCTTTAAATCGTTAGTTAAAATATATAACCCTGCATCACATTTGCACTGGGATTATCCCGAGTTAGTAAGTGGGTCTGCTGCCACTGTCAGGGTTGTATCACAGAGTAAATAAATACACAGAGACGAAATGACGTGGAGGTTCCTTTGATGTGGGCGTACTCACTGGGAATGGGCCTTTTGTACTATTGGCTACCGCGTACTGTGAAATGTACTCTATTGGCTCGGCTGATGGCTGGCAAGTAAGTAACGAGGCACTGATTGGTGAACGGGGTTCTGATGTTTTGCTGGGTAGTGATGCCATTTTGTGGCGTGTGCGACAGCAGTTCACGGATAAAGCGGTTATTTCACCTCTGCATTCAAACTTACTCCGTAGTTGTATAGCGGTTTTCTTGTTATATTCAGTTAACAGTAGACTTTCTCCGCAGGATGTTCTCATATGTGGATTTTACATACTTTCATCTCGATTATCTGTAATCCATTTTTTCTTAATTCCTCAATTATTTTTCTTATCTTTATAGAGAGGCCTTATATTTTATTCGCCAATCCGCTATGAGACAAAATTCACACATATATTTCATCGTCTATTAGAGAGTTCTACACAATTATATTCAAAGATAGTCCATTTTAGGGCATTCATTCAAGACATTCTGCATAGTGTCTTCCACTTGACAGGTACGGCAGAAGGGGAAGTATACAAACTTTAAGGAATAAAGCTTTGCTTAATAATTCCAGAGACTCTTCAGAAGTTTTGATCTGGATGTCGCCATCTGTAAGTCGTGATCCGGATGTCGTTATCTGGATGCGATATTTGGAAAGATATTGTATGTGACTCTTCCCTTCCTCTATATGCCCTATCTCTCCTGCCAGGGAAGCAGTGTATATCTTCTTGCTTCTGTCTTCATCTCCTCAGTTGCACTTCTTCCTTGACTTTCCTTCGTAAGTTTCCCTAGTTCCGTGACTTAGAAGATCCAGCGGGATTGCAGAAGAACTCACCTAGAGGACCTCAGTTGATATGGTTCTGTAGGCTGTACTTATTGATAGCAGAGCAGGTCTTTGAGTGTGCAATAGCCATCGCTTTGTACGCACCGATTGTGCTCTTTCATGCCATACTGCTGTGCTCCGTGGGGCGATATTCCTAGGAATGCACTTTTATATAAGTTAAACACAGGACGGGTTCAAGGAGCGTTTCCTGGAGACATCAGTTCGACAGTCGCTTCCAGGCAACAAAATTATTCATTTCATATGAGCTGTAGGTGTCTACAAAATAATTTACTATTATCTTGTACATATATTGTGAACGTTTTATCACTTTCTCGACAATGCCAATGTCTGCCCTCTCGTTTCTTCGTCCTATCCGGAAATCATATTGTTTCCTATACAATCCTTCTACTGCTTCTAGGAAACTGTGAATAGGCGTGTTTATTAGTTTCTCCAGTAAATTTCCAAGTATTGCTAATAAAGTTAAATTACTTTGTTAAGGTAGGATCTTTGTTTTCACCCTTGTGTAATATTTTCATCATCCCTTGCTTTCAAATAATCGAGAAGCGACTTTCTTTGAAGAAGTCATTCAGTGGAGGGTATATTTTTTTTATGGTCTCTGCAGTGATACCGTTGGTTTTGGAGTCTTTTTATTCTTGGAATATTTTATTATTCTGTGAAACTTGATAAAATATTCTGTGGTTGGGGTGTTTGGCAGTTATCTCATCCACTCCCTCTTCACTAGGTGGGTTTTAGCTTACCCTTCGACACTGTCCTCTGGCAAGAGATATCGCATTATTTCTTCTGCGTTTTCTTGTTAGTATATAGTTATTCGACCTTGGACTTTAAGCCTTTTCACGATCTGGTTACATTTAACTTTATTTGCAAAGCGCTTATAAACCAGTCAACCAATAACATTCTGGTCGTCAGAAAACTGAGAAAGCTTTAATCTGTTTGGCATACTCAGTATAGTCTTGAATCTAACCTTTGAAAAATCATACTATATATGACATGAGCATTTGTTTCCTAAATATGTCATGTATCACAAGCATGTTATATTTCTGTTAACATTAAACTATATTATTTTTGGTTAAATTGAATGTTTAACTAACTGTTATCTATAAATTGTAATATTCCATTTATAATTAATACTAATTAAAACAGAGAGAGAATCGGTGTGTTGGTAATACTTAGTTGCCTAGAAAGAAATAGCACTTATGCCAAATATAATTACAATGAGTGCGCAGGAATGTGGTGCGTGGTCCTACTGGTTTAATTTTCTAGACTAGGTTAAACGTGGTTAGTATGAGGCGGAGGAATATCCTGAAAGTAGAATTTCAACAGGGGTTCAGAAAAGTTGGAAGTAACAGCGAATGATCTAGAGACCCTGAGCAAACGGAAAACGGTTATATAGTACATTCACGATTACTTACAACTTTTCTGAAGCCCTGCTGAAGTTCTACTTCCATGACAATACTCCGCCTCGCGCACTGTTAAAAATGTCTGTATATTTACGGAAATGTTTACGGAGATATACAGTTAATATACGGAAACGCAATCCGTAATGACGAAAAACGGAGTTAAGTCCGTAGATACAAAATACTTAAAGTCTCCGCATTTCCTACAGCTTCGGACAATGCCGAGTCGACACGAAGCTTTCTTCGACACTGTAACCAGAAAATTATCGTTTCTGCGGTAGTTGAGTTATCCACGCCACCAAGACCAAATCTTTCAGACAATAAAAAGAAGCATCGTGCTTTCTTACGCTAGCAACACTTTGAATACACTCACTTTTATAGGAACTAAAAAAGTTGCCTATGTGACTGTAGTAAAGAAAATAAATTTGTACCACGCACATCATTTAACAGTTGTTAAAGTCATAGTATGGTAACTTTTGTACCGGGTTCAAATCTTGCTCGTGCATAAAATATTTTAACTTTTTAAAGTATATTTTATAAAAAGGAGAACACAAATATAATTAAAATGAGAGACTTTTTCATTATCTGTTTTTATTTTAAACTGTAATTAGAGAAAACTAATTAGGAAATTGACGAAGAGGTTCCGTGATATCACGGAACGTTTTGTAAAATTTATGGAAAGTCCGTTTTTGATAGTTAATGTGTCCGTAATTTTACGGAGNAGTTGTTAAAGTCATAGTATGGTAACTTTTGTACCGGGTTCAAATCTTGCTCGTGCATAAAATATTTTAACTTTTTTAAGTATATTTTATAAAAAGGAGAACACAAAAATAATGAAAATGAGAGACTTTTTCATTATCTATTTTTATTTTAAACTGTAATTAGAGAAAACTAATTAGGAAATTGACGAAGAGGTTCCATGATATCACGGAACGTTTTGTAAAATTTATGGAAAGTCCGTTTTTGATAGTTAATGTGTCCGTAATTTTACGGAGAGTTTTCGGACATCTCTGGATAATTATTTACCAGCACTTTTCCGTAAAATGAAGAAAAATTTTTAACAGTGTGCAAACAGAACTTAATCGAGTTTGGAAAATTACACCAAAGGGGCAATGCATCACATTCGTGCGCACTCAATGTAATAATATTTCGTATAAGAACTATTTCTTACTAGCTATTACTAACGCGCCTATTTTTTCCCCTGATTTTATTACTTTCAAATATAAATAAATTATATATAATGTAATGATGCAGTAATATTAATTTTCGGGACGCGTGTTTAATTTTCTTTCGTTTTTCCAAGCTTCTATTATAAAAATAACCCAAACTTTAATTTTCGGCACCACCAAGCATTTACCGTGATAGTTTGTTTATCGGGCATACAATTGCCGCTTAACGTTTATCAGGCGTCCGGTTGCCGTTTTCCAAGCCTTAGTTTTGTTAAGCGTCAGCATTAGATTAGCTATTTTCAGACTGCGTCGACAGTTTTGCTCGACAAGTTCCTACGATGCAGTTTCGATAAGGTGTGGAGAGTGTGCGTGGCAGCCCACGCCAGGCCCTTATCTGTGGAGAGGGGGGGGGGGTGATAGGCAGCACAAGTACAAGTGTGCCTGTCACCATTAAAGTCAGTTGATACTGAGCAGTTGGCTAAGTCAGTCGTCACAAGTCTGTTGAATCAAGTCAGTCGTCTGAAGAAGTCGTCAACTAGTGCTCGCCTAGGCCACGTCGTGCTTAGCGCTAACCCCCAAACCAGTAAACTAGACCTTGCTAGATTATTTCTACGCCGGTGTGGGAGGTCGCTGCATTTGTTATTTCTTCGGGCAAGTTTTTAAGAAATGAAATAATTCGTAAACGACTGTGGCGCTGTTCTGCACTTGTCTGTTTATCTGTGAATGTTTCGTACTGTGCATACCTGAAGATCGTATGTGAACTGTGTCACTTGAATGGTAAATAAAAGTATGAAACAAAACAAAACCAGAACTTACCTTTATTTCATATTTAATTTGGCGTCCATTTTAAAGAGTCTCGTGTTACTCCGTCTTGAGCTAGTCGAGTGGTAAGTTATAGCCGAGTGGCAACTTAAAGCCGGCTATAAATGTGCGCGGGCCACGTTACAATATATTATAGATAAAGTATAAATAAAATTTCAATTGAAACAAAAATAAGGTATTTTATGTTAACACATGTATACATAAAACGCTTTGTTAAGTAACGCAATCGGGAAACATCAAAACGCGTCTTACATGGGGTGATTTTTCAGAGGTTTTATTCTAAAAGCGTGAAAAAAACCGTGAATAGTATCTATTCGTATGGTCTAAGGCTGTTGCCAGTAAATAAGCCGCTATGATATAACAGAACGAAACGAGAAGTTTTATCCTACTATCAAACTGGAATGCTACGTGGTAGCCTCCAGTTAATATCATTGCATGAATTGGGATCTAACCTCACTGATTCGGCCCTCTCGTCACATGAACACGAGGCCTACTGTTTATAAGAAACCCTCCTAGCTTCCAAAATAAAATCAAAGTCTTGATGACGTACGCCATATCTGTTTTCTTATGCGGAGAGCACTGTGTGTAAAGGAGAACGTCAATTTACCCAAAACCCCTTCANTTAAGAAATGAAATAATTCGTAAACGACTGTGGCGCTGTTCTGCACTTGTCTGTTTATCTGTGAATGTTTCGTACTCTGCATACCTGAAGATCGTATGTGAACTGTGTCACTTGAATGGTAAATGAAAGTATGAAACAAAACAAAACCAGAACTTACCTTTATTTCATATTTAATTGGCGTCCATTTTAAAGAGTCTCGTGTTACTCCGTCTTGAGCTAGTCGAGTGGTAAGTTATAGCCGAGTGGCAACTTAAAGCCGGCTATAAATGTGCGCGGGCCACGTTACAATATATTATAGATAAAGTATAAATAAAATTTCAATTGAAACAAAAATAAGGTATTTTATGTTAACACATGTATACATAAAACGCTTTGTTAAGTAACGCAATCGGGAAACAACAAAACGCGTCTTACATGGGGTGATTTTTCAGAGGTTTTATTCTAAAAGCGTGAAAAAAACCGTGAATAGTATCTATTCGTATGGTCTAAGGCTGTTGCCAGTAAATAAGCCGCTATGATATAACAGAACGAAACGCGAAGTTTTATCCTACTATAAAACTGGAATGCTACGTGGTAGCCTCCAGTTAATATCATTGCATGAATTGGGATCTAACCTCACTGATTCGGCCCTCTCGTCACATGAACACGAGGCCTACTGTTTATAAGAAACCCTCCTAGCTTCCAAAATAAAATCAAAGTCTTGATGATGTACGCCATATCTGTTTTCTTATGCGGAGAGCACTGTGTGTAAAGGAGAACGTCAATTTACCCAAAACCCCTTCANCGTACGCCATATCTGTTTTCTTATGCGGAGAGCACTGTGTGTAAAGGAGAACGTCAATTTACCCAAAACCCCTTCAAGCTGTTCGGGGCTGGCGTTTTGAGAAGAGTCATCCATCGTGGGCGCATTTCCCGTGGCTGTGCGGGATCCGCCTTATCTCTTTCGCGCAAGAAGGAAGAGTCATTTAGCGTGAAAGAGCGTCGTGCCTCGATAGGGTTTATGTGTCACCCAGGCCGTTACAGCCTTTCTTCGGCACTCCACTTCTTGATGAGGGCGTCTGCTGGCTTGCACGTTTTCCTTGGAAAGCGGTGTAAGAGACGAGTAAGTGGGGCGTCACAAGAATGAGCATACTCTGGCCACAGAGTATGTAAATATACAGAGACAAAATAGCGTGGCGGTTCCTTTGATGTGGACGTACCCATTCTCTGATTGGTGGGACTGCATGCTAGTGAGTAAGCTGCTAGGCGCTGATAGGTGAACGACGTTCCGACATGCTGTTGGCAAGTGACGCCATTTTGATATTGCGTGCATCTGGAGTTTGCGGTATAAGTGCGGCCAATGACTTTTCGCGTAAAAATCGGAGCACACAGTAGACTTCACTACTATATACACACCTCAGCTGTTGTTATACCTCCATATGCTGCTGGTCCCGTGTCCGTCTTTGACCAAGCCACTCAGGACTAAGTAACTCCGACAACTTTGTGATTCGTGTGCAAACGGTTAACACGGACCAGAACATTTTTTAGCCAATCAAAGGAGATGGACGATCCTGCAGTACTTTGGACTGTATCTTGTCTCGAAATCTTTTCGCGAAATATCACAGCCCCTACGTATAAGTTATAAGCGTATGTTTCACCTCTGTATTGTTAAGTACTTTGTGCTCTGGCCGGTTTTACATTTGTGGGAAGCTGAGTTTTCTCTGTAACTCTTTTCCATAATAGGCTTGAATTTAATTTTGTATTTTGTCGCGGGTATGTTAATGGTCCTTAATCGATCAGCGCGCGTAGAACTATACTACAGACTACATAATAATACAGAGGTAAAACAGACATATCCAGACACACGTCTCCAAAATGGCGTCACTTGTCAACAACGTGTCGGAACGCCTTTCGCCAATTAGCGCCTGGTAACTTACTCGCCAATCGGTAACCCAGGTAACAGGTAACCTTTCGCATAACGCAGTAGCCAATCAGAAAAACGGCCTGTTTTCAGACCCTCGCGCAGCCCATCAGAGAACGGGCCCGCCTGCGTCAAAAGAACCGCCACATCATTTAGCCTCTACGTACTTTCCATTCGCAGAATTAACAGACTTTCGCAGGGTTTTGTTGCCTGTGAATATTTCTTGCAACTATTTAACACTTGCAATTTGAATATCACCCTAATTATTTCTAACTCTTTCGTATATTTGAATGTCGGCTGGGGTTCAATAATTAACTTTCTGGTAACAGCTTTAAAAAAATTGTTCAGGGACTGTCGTGAGGCTAAGATGGTGTAAGAATTTGTATTAACGCATTGCAACTAGTCTCCTACTTGATTGTCGTAATTTATTAATTGTGTTTTAGAGTTGTAAGGATCGTAAGTTGCTCTTATTATTGTATGGAGTTCAGAGGAGAACCGATTTATTTAAGAAAGATGTTGAGGTGGGGAGGTGGGGGGTAAACTCTTTCTTATTCGCGGATTTGAAACGTGCATGGTGTAAATTTTTTACTAAAAACTGGTATCCATTAAAAATTGACTAAACATGTAATACTATATATATAGTATCTATATAGTGTCTGTATATAGATTCACAACGATAATATATAGATAGGTGTGCCTGTTTTCGCGAAAAGATTTCAGGACGAGTTGCGTTCCAAAACACTTTAGTTCAGAACAACTTTGGTGATCGGATCATTTGAATTGTTAAAGATATTATCTGCCTGCCCATTAATCAAAGGACTGTCAGTATCGGAGAAACGTAGTTCTGATTGATTGACTCATGTAACAGAATTTGTTGACGCAAAGACAAGCGGCCAGTAGCCAAATGAAACCTGCAAGTATGCACATAGAATATTGGCCTAGCATCCGCGTAAATCATTCCGCGAAAAACAGGTGACCTTATGTATAGAGTTATCCATAACACGACGGATTCACAAAATATCGTATTATACAGGATTTACGCTGTCACCTTTGCCTCAAATTTCATCTACACGAGTAAAATACACTGTTCCACTTGCCACCAATATAGCTGAACGGCCATCCGCTAATGAGTATTTAGTGACGAACTCACCACGTGACTATCGAAACAACAGTGAACGTAAACAGCACACCGTCATTAACCAGATATCACATGCACTTCCAGTTCACGCAGCTATTTGGCGCATGCGCAATGCTGCCTCAGAGGCACCGCAACGCCACTTCATCTTCTGGATGCACACTCATCTTGTTGTCGACCTCCCGTGGCACAGTCGTTTGGTGCGCCGCCGGTCTGGGATGCGGGATGTTCCGGGTTCGAATCCCAGATAAGGCATGGATGTTAGTTTAGGTTAGGGCACACGTTAGTTTATAAGCTTTCCCCTGATAAGCCTTCAGGCATGACACCGGGGGGCGTCAATAAGACCTATTCAATCAATAACTCCAACTTACTCTGTTGTATGCTGTTCACGGTCAACTGACCACTTGATAAATCAACCTTTGAAAAATGTATCTGACCCTACCTGCATATGTTTTAACGGACACACTGACAGGCATGCGACCAGTCAAGTTGGTAATGGCGGAGGGAAAGTAGTTCCATAGCTTAACGTTGAATTACAAATATAAAAATAAAAATTTTGTGAGTACTAAAATTAATTTATTTTATTTCTGATTTTATGCATATAGACGTAAAATTGAAGAAATTTGTGAAATATTTACTTTTCTATTATTTCTACAGTTTCGCTTGCCCGACGCATGAATAAAGTGATCGGGCACATGGCAATTTTAATTGTTACATATGGTGAAAGACTACACAATTGGCATAAAAGTAGATTTAAAGCAGGGCCGTATAAAATGCTCAGTTTACCGTGAACAGCTTATACTTGTATTTTGCTGTATATCACCGCAGGTTATTATCAGTCTCAGACGACATCAGAAATAATTGTTTTGATCGTGTTATATTATAGTTAGTTAAATAGATCATCACAAAATAGGTATTTACGGACAGAAATGAAATGCCGTGACGGTTCCTTTGATGTGGGTGTGCGCGTTCGCCGACTGGCCTACGGCTTGATTGGCTTCTGAGTGTTGCGATAGGTTCCCTATTGGCCGGGTAGTTTCCTGGCGCTGATTTTCGAACGGCGCCTTCGTTCTGAGTGGAGTGGAGAGGTCTTGAGAGTCAATGAGGGTGAAGCGAGGTATTTAGCAGCGCCGAAATGCATATGAGGGGGAAACTGAACATCCCCGAGGAAACCCAACGACCAGCGAAATCGTCCAGCACGATCTCACGTGCGGAAATCCGGGTAGTCTAATCACTACACCACCACGTCTTCTACGGCGTTCCGACACGTTGCTAGCCAGTGTCAGTATTTTGATTGCGTGTGTGGCTGGAACTCGCGATATAAGCGGATTTTTCTCCTCTGTATACTAAACTACTGTGTTACAAGGTGCTGTCCATTTCCAATGTGGCTTGGAAGGGTTGCTTTACCTTCGTTTCCAATTCCCGGGGAAATTTCATTGACTGCAGAGGAAAAATTGTGTGAATTTGGTTGAATACAAAGTTTTGGTGCAACAAATTATACTTTTGCAAGGCATCACGTACATGCATGCGTATTTTACGTGAAATGTTTCTTTGGTAACTAATTAACACTTTGAACACGATGGCAGTATACCGTACGGACAACGGTTTATTAATAATCCCCGAGTTTTTGAAAGCCATCTACCTAACTCGTCAATATATTTCTTTGCTTCGGTAATCCAATATACATTAAAATACGCTTTCTTCAAAAAATACATTTCGGCTGAATAAAAGAGCTCGAACATAAAGTACGTCCATTATCGCGACGAACTTATAAACACAAGCCACAAGATTAGTGTAACAGGTGTAGTGAAGCTGGATACGTCCTCCAACACAGCGGACAAGTATAATCCATTTGCGGTTATTTCACACCTTTCTGAAGCCCTGCTAAAGTTCTACATTCACGATATTTCTCCGCCTCGTGCAAACTAAGCTTAACTAGGTGTAGAAAATTACACCAAAGTGACAGCGCACCGAATTCGTGCGCACTTAGTCGTATTAATATTTTGCATGAGAACTATTTCTTACTAAGTGCTACTAACACTCATGTTCCCTGACTGTTTTTATTGGAATTCGTTATTAATGAAATATAATTTATAAATAAAATATAGGTAAAACTCAAATTTAACTAAAAATAATATGCCTACTTTTATGTTGACATAACTTGCAATACATGCCATATTTAGGAAATAACTGAACACCTTATACATGGGGTAATTTTTCAAATGTTTTATTCAAAAAGTGTGAAGAAACCGCCAATAGACTATAAAAGACATTCGTCGGTACAGCTGNAATTTTTCAAATGTTTTATTCAAAAAGTGTGAAGAAACCGCCAATAGACTATAAAAGACATTCGTCGGTACAGCTGGTGAGTTTTGAGAGGGCGAGAAAAACGGAGACGTGACGTAGTTAACATTCCGACAGCCAGTCAAGTGTCCATGTATTCACAGGCGCATATAGGTGATTCACACCAAGCCTGTTAGAAATAGTGATTTCGTTACGCAATTTGTCTCAGTGTTGAAAGTGTTACAAATTCCTAAAAATTGCTCAAATTTCATGGCACCTGGTACGAAACGTGGATCGCGTTCTTTACTTTCTATGACTACGTAATTGAGTATGTTATTTAACATGCCGCCGAGAACCCACAGCCGAGTTAATATTTATTTGCAGGAGGTTGCTTGGTAATTCCGGAAAACTTCTTTGAACCCCGTTTCTTGCTAAGAAGTAGGAGTCTTCCATTGGATTCTTGCCTAGACATGGATGTGTGTACCGTTTCACTCACGTAAGTTAAAACCTACTTTGGAGTTTAATGTAAAAATTCACATTGATAGATTTTCTAACATGAAATGGATGGGCTCAGAAGAAACGTATGATAAAGATATTTCCGTTGTGCAACCCTAAAATTTTTATTTTCTCATTTTCATAAATATGTCGCTGAGAGAGGAGGCGCAGTGGTAAACTTTGGACTGGCAATTTGGCAGTACCTGGGCTGAATTCCCGGTCCGGCCAACTTTATTCCTTGTTTACGTGGTTTCCCGTATTGCCTCCAGGCGAGTGCTGGGATCGTTCCTTTCTACAGACTGTGGGCGATTACTTTTCTTCTTTGAGCAACTTGCTATAGTCCATTCACGGTTACGTCCAGCTTTTCTGAAGCCCTGCTTAAGTTCCTCTTCCACGTTATTCCTCCGCTGAATGCAAACAAAGCTTTACTGGGTCTAGAAAATCACACCAAAGGGACAATAAACCGAATTCGTGTGCAGTCAGTGTAATTATATTTTGCGTAAGAACTACTTCTTACTAGACATTACCAAAACACCCATGTTCGTACTGTTTTCATTCATAATAATTATAAATTAAGTATTATAATTTAAAGATAATATATTAATAAAATTCGATTTCTCCAAAAATAAGATACTTTTATGGTATTTTATGTAAACACAAGTATAAAACGCATGTGATACATCATGTAATAAGGTAACGACCAAACACATCATACGTATGGTGATTTATCGCAGGTTTTATTAAAAAAATGTGAAGAAACTGCTTATATACAATACGTCTCTAAGGGCCTCGCTGTCGACGAGACGTCAATGGAGTAGTATTCCTTCCAGCTTGGACTTATTTTGTCACCGTAGCTTACTTTTCAGATCAGATATTTGAAAACGAGGGCTGTCACGACATAGGACACATATTAAGAGATTTTGTTTTCTCCTAGAAATGTTACCAATATTATTTTTGTTGAAGTTATAACCGTAAATAATATTAACTAATTTTTTACTCTTTTTCAGTCCCACATGAGAAATTACAGACTGAAATTAGTATATTCTGACCTCAGGAATTCTGTAAAAGTGTTCTGTTATAATAAGAAATTTGAATTATTATTTTTAATCTTAACAGTAATTTATAAAGAAAATATAAATAACCACAAGACAGCCAGAATAGCCATTTACCTACCATGTAATAACGAAACGCTAACAACATAATCGTTCTATTTTAACTGCAGGGTGCTGTACTCAGCTTTTCTAGTCTAAAATATTTTCAGAGCATTTCTCCTTGGCAAAATGAAATAAACATAACACCTGAAAAATTCCAGTTGGTAGGTGACACGGCCTGAAAATGGCGCTGTGTGTAGGGAGCCGGAAGAAGGGGCCATTAGCAGCGCAGGGTGGGGGCGGTCGATAGCCAAGGTCATTGTGAGGTGGCCTCACCAGCAAGTTTGGTTAGGGGGATGGGGCGGCAGTTACTGTACGAACCGGAGTGAAAAGAACCTGCAGAATTGAGCGGTATCTTCACCCTCCCTTCTCTTCTCGCCGTGTACCGCAGCCAGCCGCCAATATAGAGCGGCAATCCCTGCGGCTCGGGCTGCCACAAGCGGTTATGAGTCGGCGAGGGCTTATCTTCTGGCCACACGTTGCGCACGGGCTACCCTCCCGGACGATAGGGCTAGGCCAGCTGCCAGGCTGAACCATCGGACCGTCTTAGGCGGCCCACACACGCAAGAGTCTGGCTCGGCGAGTACAACTCAAGAGCCAGACTCGGATAATTTGTCACCACACACGAGACAAACAGACGCTGATCTATGCTCGCCCATCTAAGTTGCCAAAATGAGTTTGTCGATGCAAGTAGCGACTGCAGTCATTGCACTAGGCGCATGTGGTGTGTTCGCGAGAAGAAAGAAGAAAACAAGGAAAATGTGGCCGAGGAAGTTGCTACAAGAAATGCCACGATTCACAAAATTTAAATCTGCTGAACTTGATTGCAGAGGATAGTCCTGACGACCACAAAAACCACTCCATAATTGTCTGATGACGATGTGAATGTTTCGCTCGCAAAAGTAGCACCGTTGATTGTGAAACAAGATTGTGTGATGCGAAATGCTAATACACCTGAGGCACGTCTTGCAGCGAATCCTCGTTTCCTCGCTACAGAACGGTCGTTTGAGGATCTCAGGTTTGACATTATCATTCCACCTCAGGTCTTGGGCATAATTATTCCGGAGACCGGAAAGGCTACACACAAGACCCTCAAAGGAGAATATTTGAAGGTAAGAAAAAGCTAAATAATAAAGATAATTTTATTTATTCATTAAACAGTTTTTTTTTCAACATAGTGACGCTATACCGCCACTGTGGAAGACAGAGTGGCTTATNTCTTTTGTTAATGCTTAGTGGCATAGACTATATGATGCCTGAAGGTTAAGGGGTTTGTAATAATGTAGACTTTGGCTGTTTCAATTTGAAGGACGAATATATTGTCTCGGATATATTCACAAATAAAATACATCAGCACTTGAGAGGTGTGGTACTCTAATAATTTGGTTACTCGGATTGACTGCTAACGACTTCGTGATGGAGGGGGGCTTCTGTTGATGGCGTACTGAATACTTATCTCTTGCTGGAATGATGCCAGTTGTGGAGGGTGAGCTCCGGCGATGGGCAGCCTTTGGCAAAGCCGCAGTTGCTGCCGTCTCACTGTGGTGATNACATTGTCCTGTGGTTAGCTAGGGGGGGGGGGGGTGTTCTCGGCACCAATATCCAGCTCATCAGCTATTCCTTGCGTGGTGCGTA
This sequence comes from Clitarchus hookeri, assembly GCA_002778355.1. Lineage (NCBI taxonomy): Eukaryota > Metazoa > Arthropoda > Insecta > Phasmatodea > Phasmatidae > Clitarchus > Clitarchus hookeri. The sequence goes on along the minus strand of NQII01000205.1, from coordinate 970,338 downwards.
TATTTTGAGTTTAGGCAAAATACACATGATTATTTGGTGATATCCCGTAAAACCTCTGCGCTCCACAGATTTCCCGGGCAGGCGAGAGGCCTAGGAGGTGAAGGGGGTTGGTAGGGAGGCCTACGCCTCAGCGACACGTGTACTGCGGCCCGCCACCTGCCTCGTGGCACATGTCAACTGGGATATGCTCGCAAAGTGGGTCAGCGATGCTCCTATTCCCAAAAGGCATCACACGTCAATAGTAATGACACTTTACATTTATAGAGCACGCATATGTGGACATTCCTACTGACTGTGGTTAGTTTCATGGGGATATAAAGTTTGCAAGCTCTCTTCTCGCAAGTATGTTTCAGGGAAGTGATATGGGAAATACCTGTTGTTGCTAGTGGCATGCGTGTGTAGTTGGTAGATACCGTAGATGGTGAATATGACATGTATACACCAGTGGAGATTCCATAATCATAAATGGAAGCGTGAGGCGTAAACTGATTACTTATACCTTTCAACAGAATATCAGTTATCAATATATCAGCAACATCTCTTTGAGCGGGTGCCATTCGCTGCAGCAGTTTAGCAGCGTACGTTTTACCCTGCGCGTCACATACATCGTCCTGTTGGTAAAGTACATGCATTGCTTTTTGCTGTAAGTCATGAGGCCGTTCGCCCGCCGCAACGACGGGCGTTTTCATATAGGTTTTCTTATGTGGTGGCTCCACGATGCTTCCCGACATTCCTTCGCCTTCGCCATTCACCTTCTCATCCGGTCGTGCTGAATCCGGAAATGTAACAAAAACACACCTAGAGTGCATGTGCGTGGGTTCGATCACAATGTATCCAGATGTCTTTAAATTTATTTTTTGAAGACGAATCACACAACTGCGAACTGTTCTTGAACAGTCGTAATTGAATTGTGGTTGGGTAGGCACTTCTTAAAGCCACGCTGAAAACGTCATTTCATTTTATTTGTTTCCTTTCGTTATTTGTTAATATAAAAATTGCCATCTGATTCATAAACACAGTGTACACTTTGTATAGCTCTCAAAAGTTAACGTCTGAGGACACAGTAAAATATGTAATTTTGGTTATTATGCCTGCTGGGAGAGAGTTAGAATGTGCTCACTTTGCCGTGAACAGCCTATGTAGTGAGTACTGAGAGATTAAAATTATATGTCAAATAATTTTGTGTGAGCGTACCTGTGTTGTGTTAGTGTCATAGCCTGTTACTACCAATATATTATTTTTGTTTCAGTTCCCCGCCTCTTCACAAGAATGGCAAAGTATTGCTAGAGATTTCGAGTAAATTTGGAACTTTCCTTATTGTGGTGGTTGTTTAGATGGGAAGCATATAGCTATTGTGAAACCTTCAGGTGAAGGGTCATTCTATTTTAACTACAAGGGATAACATAGTATTGTTTCGTTGGGAACCGTGGACGCAAATCTGAAGTTTACTATGGCAGATCTAGGATACAATGGGAGGGTTTCAGATGGCGGTATAATAGAAGAGAAAATTGTTTACAGAAAGTTAAAGGATAGAGAACTCGCTCTTCCAAAGAATAATGACACAATTGGGAACATGGACTTTGTTTTCATTGCAGATGAGGCTTTTGCACTGCGCGATAATTTGTTGAAACCCTTCCCCCGTACAGATCATACATACCAAAAAAACTATACACAACTATAGATTATGTAGAAGATGCAGTTGGGGTTCTTGCGGCGTTTTTCCGTATTTTCAAAACGACTATTAACGTGGCGCCATCAAAAGTTGACGGCATTGTGATGGCCTGTGTTGTTCTACACAATTTCCTTCGGAGGTGTAATAGAACGCAGTATATACCAGGGTCGCTGTTGGACATAGAAAGTCTGGAGAAAGCATGTACTGAGGAAGGAGGTCGGAGACAAGAGTAACCTCAAGGACGTTTTGATTTGGTCCATAATGTGCACTAGGAGAATCCTACAACTGAAGCATCTGTCAATATAGACAATTAGGTTCAATACTTCAACGGGCCAGGAAAGGTGTTATTCCAAGTCAGGATTGTGAACAACTGGGTATTGCGCTAAATTGTATGCTTGTGGTACTGTTCTATGTCAATTTCCTATGGTAGTTGGCTAATAAACATCATGGGCGAAGAGACTGAACTAATAGGTTTCTGACATTCTTCTAGTAATATCTTTAACGTATTTGATAATTGTTCCGAGTGTATGTTGCGTTAGTGATCAATGGTCTTTTCGGAATGTTCACCAGCTTCAGAATACTATACAAAATGTGTGTACCTTTACAAGGCAAATCTTTGGAAACACAGTTGCCAAGAATAACCTTTGTAGGATTCCATAGAAATTCCTTGTAAACTATGGAAAACATACATTCGTATTTTTATAAATTATGGGCTTGCATCTCTTGTTACATTTTGCGCAAAATAGGAATAAAATTATTTGTTACATATAAGAAATTAATGTTATACATAATGAATAAAAAAATGTAGGGAACAAACATTACACTTCCTAAAACGACTAGTATGAACAATATATGTAAAGTGTGTAATGTCGTAGGTTGAACACTGAATGCTTCACAAAAAATCCAACCAAATCCTTCTCACGATTCTCAGATCATGCAGTAGCTAATCGGGTAGACAAATGAAATGCAACAACCCTTAAGTTCATGCAACTATTTGAACTACAAAGCAAATTAGGGGAATAGGTATGTTTAAAATTAAAATCTTTGTTTATTGACAACATTACGTGAAGTTTCAAAATATGCATTGTCCACTGAAAATACCGTTAAAACACATAACCATAAAACTAAACATGGATATTTACATTACAATGTAATATTTCAACTAAACAAAACTTATTTATGTAGCCACTTGCTACGTACGAAAACAGAACTTATACAGACATTCAACAATGAAAAATTATATTTTGAATATTGAGATAACTGTCTCGTTATATTATATCATATAAACACGAATAAATGCAATTATGTTACCGTCCGTTACATTACATTCACGCAAACAAAAAACGGTGGCAACGGGATTCGAACTCCCAAACGTTCGGTTAGGTTAGCTGCTTACAAATGGCATTCAGGTTTAAAAACGTCTCGTCTGTTATCAATTACTGTACATACACAAATATTTGACCTAACATACATGCAACAAAATTTTGACACCTTGTATTACAAAACCGGCCTTTGTAATGATACAACGACAGAATGTTACAAGGATTGTCATCGTTTTTTTCAATGGCCTGTATTTGTACAAAGAACATCACAGTTAATTTTACAATACATTTTTTGAGTGTACGTTAGCTCTGTCAAAATTGTTTATTGTAGTCCGCCAACGCCAACATCTTCAGATTCGACATCCAAATTACTTTTGCTCTCTTTGGGACTTTTTTACCTGCCGTGAAAAGAAGCATAATGTAGACTTGTACACTTCATCCTCCGACGCACCAATTCTTTTACTTTCACAAAAGCAGCGCAGTTCTTTTCTAAACAAGCCCAGGCTTTTATAAACTTTTTTTTTTTTTTAGGAAATACAAATCTGCATCAGCGATTATCTCTCGATTGTATTGCACGAGTAGATCCCAGGTCTCATTAGGCTTTGCCCTATTCGTATAGTCAGCACTACGCACCTTCCACAAACCGGGTAATTACCGGTACTCTTCCAAACATTTTGTCAGAAATTCAGGACTCCTGAACGTTTTGTTCACCATGGACGACGACATCCTCGTGANAGCCTGATGGAAGGCCCTCCCGAGCCACGCCAGGCTTGGTTTGTGTGACACCGAGCCTGGCTCCCAACTCACCACACATGTACAAGCCAATAGTGAGCCAGTGGCGAGCCAAGCCGAGCCCCACGGAAGGCCCTGCCGAGCCACGCCAGGCTTGGCTCGTATGACACCGAGCATTGCTCGTGACATCCCACACACGGACGAGTTTCCCTCTTTAAAAGCGGAGCCGAGCCGGGCTCGCGAGCCACACTCGCACGTGTGTGAGGGACTTTAGATGTTAGTACTCCTCCCCTTTTCCCCCTTTAAGATGGCATGTGTGTCTGCGTGTGCGCGCGAGTGTGTGTTTGTCACGGTTACTTCACACTTTTATGAAGCCCTGCTTAATTTATACTTCCAGGATAGTCCTCCGCCTCATACAAACAAAGCTTCACCGAGTCTAAATAATTACACCAAGGGGAAAGGATGCCACATTCGTGCTCACTCAGTGTAATAATATTTTGCATAAGAACTATTTCTTACTAGTCATTACCAATACACGTATTTTCTCCCTGTTTTTATTAATATTTTTTTAAATATTAATTATCAACAATTATAGATAAAATATAAGTAACATTTCAATTTAATCAAACGTGAGATACTTCTATGTTAAGTATAAAACGCTTTTGATACACGACATATATAAGAAACTGCCAGACATACCATTCTTCAAAAACCTCACAACACTTGTATCACATTTATATTCAATGTAATAAAAAATTAACATATCATACCGTTATTCAGAAAATTATAGCTGCTACGTTTGAAACAGCGAAGGGAACTGCATACAATGCTATACTTTTTAAAGTCACTAGGCACCATCAGCCATTGTACCTGTACTCCAGTGTTATTCCGTTGCATTCGCGACACAGGATCAATACTATGTACCATAACTCCCTCCTCCTTACCATTCCGCATCATAAGTCAGATCTTTACACCCGATACTTTTCTGCTCTGGAACAAACTTCCCATGACCATAAAACAATGGACATCGTTTACAATTTTTAGAAAGCTTGTACAAAAATTTGTGTCATCAGCAAATACCATAGGTACCTAATAAACTTTACTTTTTTTTTTACTCTTCATGCAAACATGACGCATAGTTATGTATGCATGTGTGTGTTAATGGGCGCATGTCTGTATGTATAGGTGTAAGAGATGAATACACGTGGATTTTTTTGTTTGTAATCTCCTTATAGCATAATGTTTTATGTGTTTTTTTCGTCTGTAAAATTGTATTTAAAAATAGCAATTGCAATGCTGTTCTTTTTCAAGTGCATTAAAAAATATTTTATATTGACTGTTATGTTCGGTTAACAACAGTCATTGATTTTTGCTGTTTGAGCATTGGCGTAGTGAAAATTTCATTTTGTAATTATAGTTATTACTTTTTATCTGAAGAAACTATTACTTGTAATCTGTGGTTAAGTGTTAGACAATGCAATACAGCCTTAACTTCACCACATAAATATAGACGATTATTATTATTATATGTGGAGTGATTTTCCAAAGGTTTGATACAAACAGTGTGAAGAAACCGCGAATAGTGGTAAGCTCATACCCCTCCCCTCACCAACACCCTATTAAGTCACCTTTCACACCCTTTCTGAACTTTCCAATCACAGTCGCAGGTAACAATTCCTCCCGCAACATATTCCACTCCCTCGCAGACCTTACAAGCATAGACTTCCTACCCAACTTCGTTTCACTCCATACCCTCTAAATATTCTCACTATTGATTCCTCTCCTTCTAAACACCCCCCTTAGTTTACTCACAGCGTAAACTTTCCCATCCTACCTCTCCATTTACAACCCGGTGCATCCTAGCCAGTCATTCAATTCTTCTCCTGTCCTTCAATGACCCCCATCTCATTTCTTTTATCGTCACTGATAGACTACAGTTCATTTCATCCTCCCTATTCTGCCTCTGACTTCCCCACTTACCCTTCACCCATCTTGTTGCCCTTCTTTGTACCTTATCCAGCTCCCTCACCACCACTTCGATCTCCACTTCCACATAGGGGTCCCATTATTCTGCCGCGTATTCCAACATCGGCCGTACCATTGTACATCATGTCTTCTCCTTTCTCCTTCTCCCCACATCTGACTCCCTTCAGCACTCTTCCCAACTTACCAAAGCCCTTCTTCTCTTTTCAACTATCTCTTATTTTATCATCTAAGGTCTCCCTGCAATACAACCCCTAGATACTTATATTTTGCCCCTTCTTCTATCTCTTGACCCTCCCATTTGGACATATCCCTGCTTATAACCTTCTTCTTTGTAAACCTCACTATCATTTTTTTCTTACATTTATATTCATTTTATTCTGCACTTTCCAAGACCATATCATGTTAATGTTTACCTGCAAGTATCCACCCCCCCTTCTTTCACACCCATGCCTACCATACACAACTCAGTAATCTGCAAATAATCTTATTTTTCGCCTACTCCCAAAACCAATCTCATTTACCAATATGGTGAACAACAAAGTGCCCAGCACGCTTCCCTGCTTAACCCCTGACGTAACCTCTCCCTCCTCTGATATTACCTCCTCCCCTTTCACCCTCTGTCATCGCCCCCTGAGGAAATCCGCAGTCCTTTCCACTCCTGTAACAGCTTATCTACTTTCTTCATCAAAGTCCCATGGGTCACCTTTTCAAATGCCTTCTCAAAGTCTATGAAGCAGGGATGCAACTTTTTCCCCTCATCAACTGCCTGCACGAGATCCTGTAACAGCCCGGCCAGCTGAGTATCGCATGAGTATCCTTTTCTGAATATATGTTGGGAGTCCTGCAGCCAATTACTCTTATTCATAACATTTACCACATACTAAACCACCAGCCTATCCATTACCTTTCCTGTAATCAATGTGAGACTCACCAGTATGCAACTGCCAGGCGTCCCCCTATCCACCCTATTCATGTATATTGGGACCACCAACACCCCATTCCAACCTTGTGGCAACAAGAACCTACCAAAAAACACCTCCAAATATCTCACTAACTCTGTCCCACCAAACTTAAGGTTTGTGTTCTCTATCCCATCTGGCCCCACTTCCTTGTTGCTCTTCCACCTCTTGATTTATATTGCTATGTCACGCTCCCTCGTCTTAAATTAACTAAACTACCTACTCCCCATTAGCTTCCCTACTCCAATCCACCTTTGCATCAAACACTGACGAGTACAGAACTTGCAGCATCTCTGCTTTCTCTTTGTCATTTGTTCAGCCCCGCCATCCCTACCTTTAAACAAAGGGATCCCTTCCTCTCCTCCCTTTACCTTTTTAAGATAACCAAACAATTTCCCCCATTCCTTGCCTTTTCCTTCTTCCATCATGTTCTCTAGAAACGCATTCTTAGCCGGTTTGGTCTTACTTTCAAGCTCCCTTCCCATCTGATTCATCTATTCCCTAGCTCTTGCCATCCCTTTATTCCTCCACTTGACTTGCAATAATTGTTTACAATTCATTTTAATTTTTCATATCTCTTGTCCGTAATATGGTGGATCTCTCCCAGCTCTTAATCTTTCTTTGGGACAGATTTTTTTCATTATAATCTCTATTATTCTTATAAATTCTCCCAATAAGCCTTCTACACTTTCCTCTATTGAACATTTCTGAAACCTATCCCTCAGGAATATTTATGCCCCTTCTTGTCTCCTCGCCAATATTGTCACCCGAACCTATTTGCAGTTTTATCTACTCTCATCCTCTTATGACCAACTTCCACAAAAGGAATGTCATCGTCGCTATTGCATCCAATACTACTGCATCAACTACAGCATTCCCAGATCTGACAAACACCACATCCAGTACTGACCCAACGCCCTCTTCATTCCATTTCCTAGGTATTTCTACTTCCTGAACCTAGCCTTTGTTGGCTAATTGTGCTGCTATTCTCTGCTTTATGCTCTCCATCACTTCTGCTACTTCTATCAATCACACAGCTAGCATATTCACATCCCCTACAACAACCCACTGCCTGTACTTTAGTCTGTCAACCTTCTCCTTGATGAACTCAATTGCCGGCGATCCATGTCCTGGTGGTCTATAAGCTGTCAGAAATGTAATCTTCCTATTACTACCCCCACTTGATTTTATTTCCATCACCTTAGCATCTTCGCTAATCCATTCTACTAGCCCTTTCAGTACCTCCCTTACACACCCATTATTCCTCCTTTGCTCCCATCTCTCTCTCTCTCTCTGTCTCTCTCTCTTCTGAAGATGGTAAGTTTACCTGCCTACATTCACTGTCAAGCCCTTCCTCACTTAGCCACGTCTCCACTGCTACCATTACGTCCGCCATATATCCTTCAACCTCCAGCTTGCTGTAGACACTCCTAAAGTTCACCACCATTAACTTTATGCTATCTTGCTGATTTACCATCCTACTTTGCTTACCCCTCTCTCCTCCCCTATGGCTCTATCAGTGCTTCCCTTTCCAATTAGCTATACTTCTGTAACCTTGCAGACCTCCCATGGCGCAGTCGGTTGGTGCACCGCCAGTCTGGGGTGCGAGAGGTTCTGGATTCGAATCATAGGTCAGGCATGGGTGTTAGTTTAAGTTATTTTGTAAGTAAGTTTATAAGCCGTCTCCTGATAAGCCTTCAGGCATAACATGTGGGGACTTTAATTACCCCTATACAATCCAAATTCTTTAATCTTGTCCCTCTAAGTCTGATATACAAACCCTCGCTGCTCAGCCCTGAACCTCTCCAAACAGCCAGCTGTTTGCCTTCCTAGCAGATACCCTAGGATCCTCTTTTCCTGTTCTGCCAGGTGTACCCGGTCACTTCCTACATTTCCCCAGCGTACCCATTTCCTGCTGTCTATAAATGTGGCCCCAAAATTACTGCATATCCTGTCATACACCGAACTCGCTGCCACTGCCATCATTTAGTTTATTCCCTTCCTGACCAACACCCCACTAACTACTATCCTAGCTGTTGCAAACTTCTACTGTAACTTGCTCAGCAATCCTTTCAGGTCCTTCTCTACCTCTTGCCCTACCTGATTATGAGCAAAGTCATTTCCCCCACACGCAATTTTCCCCCACTCTAAATGACATACTTAACCCCAGAGCTAGCAAAAAAAGGAAAATTAGATTATTCATTCTTTGTCCTTATACAAGTCACGCACAAAGTTCGTATACATCTATAAGTCTCTCTAATAAAATATGTCAGTTTGTATTAACATATCACAAAAGGTGGACCGTGCCTCTTAATAATCCAAAGCCTATATTTGTCCCCCCGGTCCACTGTCTCTGCACAGTTGAATGCACCACCAAGTTCTGTTGTTAATGTTAATCAACATTCTTGTTGTCACTTTCCTGAAGGCTGTACGCACTCCATGTTTGAGCTTATCGCGGTTTAAACAACGGCGCATTGATGAAAACTCAGAATTCATTACCAAATGTCAGATCAGAGCTTCTTATAAACCAGGAAGAGGAGCTTGACAACTATCAGTTCCTCGTCCGATCCAACAATTCCTTGTCGAACAGCCAATGTGAAGTGTGCCGGTACCGTATTGTGCTGAAACCAAACGCTGTGCAAGACTCCCATGTTCCGCAGTTGTGGGATTAGCCAGTCGTCGATCATTTGGAGCACTTCCGTGCTAGCTCCTCTTCCCTAATTTATGAAGTGCGGTAGCGCAGTGGCTTAAGTGCTCGCCCCCCACCAACGCGAACTTCGTTCCATTCCTGGAGGGATCGCTCCTGGATTTTCGCATGTGGGAATCGTGCCGGGCGAAGCGACTGATCTGCAGGTTTTCTCGAGGATCTCCTGTTCCCGCTACCCCTGCATTCCGACACTACTCCATTCTCACCTCGCTCCACCCTGATTGGCTCTCAAGACCTCAATATTAAGAGATGCCCAAATCTCTTCATTCCACTTTCTCATTTACTCGTTTGCCCCTTACGTCAATATTACATAACACCTTTTGCCGTACTCGCTATTGTACTGCACAAGCCTTTGCGAAGCGTGGCGCACGAGCTGGTTTACGAGGTGTTATGCAGACCGGCATAGAAGATTCTTTTTACACGGCAATAGTTGACACACTGGCAAGAGGTACACTCGGTGGTTAACAGTAAATATGGGCCCTTTCATTGGGCTGATCATCTGTGACTTGTGCTTTACAAAATCAGCACATCTTAATTTCGCATCGTAACTATTGACTTAACAGTTTAATGCTAGTCACACACTGGCCAATAGCTTCACTTTTATTCCAACCATACGCAAAAACTGGCGTAATACGCATTTAAACAAACCAAGCTGAGAAAATTTGATCTTACACTTGATCAATTGCCGCTGAACATAAACCACTTAAAAAAAGAATTTCTAGCAGATAACTAAATAATTGGCACTATAAAACAGCACATGAAACACAAAAGATCCTCCATCAGTCCACAAAAAACGTCCGAAAATCCGACAGAAGAATTAGTTTTGCCATGCTCATAGTATTTTAAAGACATAAAGCAATTGGACAACAAATACGGACTACAAACGAATTTCCAGTAAATGCTACATTAAAAGGTATGATAACAAGTTACCTGCAAAATTCGCGTTATTATTAAAAGATAGGCTGAACTTCAAGTTACTGTACGTTTGACCAACTTCAGTCATTGGCCGGAAGCATGTCTGGCACTCTTCGGAGAACTCTTGAGCCAGTAATATAAGATCAGCGGTGGAGGGGCCAATATTCTTCCATTCCAGGCAGGTAGAAAACGTTTATTAAAGTGCAGCGGCCAATGAAACAACGGACTGTGCTGACTTGTTTATAAGGCAATGGAGTCTATCCTTTCACCGAAAGATGACGCGAATTTTTGCGTCTCTATTGATTGCCAGGGCAAAACCAAACATAAAAAATGGCAAATACAGAACGGTGTCAGCGGATATTTGCTATTGTGGTTGTATGTACATAGAAGAAAATTGCAGGCCCCTTTCCACTCGCGTCAAATATTTGAAAAACACTAAGAAGTGTGAAACTCGGAAATCCAGATTTGCTGAACATGCTTAGAAAATAAGTCATAAAAAACTCTGGGAAAATACTACTCCGATTACTCTAAAATATGCTTAATTTAAAGGAAAACCTAAGAATGAGCACTTACTGTGTGAAATATAAATAAATAACGTCAAAAAAAATTGAATAAAAAAGAAAATCTTTAATAAAAGGAAAAATAAATATCATGAAATAATTCCGAAATTACGCAAAACGCAACCTCAGGTTGTACATTCAGGTTTGTGCGTTGTTCTTAGCCTGAGGGCCATACCTCCTGCTAATGGGTTTATGTATTTTTTACTGCTTACTATGTAAATGGCACGTGGCAGTCCGCGGTGGTCCATCCTAGTACTGGCCATGCTCGACGATTTTTAACTCAGAGATCAGGAGTCCTCCAAGATAATTACGAAACAACCGCATACAAGATGACTGCCAATGATTAATTCTCTGTTTTGGTAGGAGGGTTACCTATTGACCTGATTGTGAGAGAAAGAGGCCTGATAGCAGAGTTTGGTAGAAGAGGAACGTTGTCCAAGCAGGAGAAAATGGCTATCAGGGAAGAGACCATAACGGAATGACAAAGAAGATGGGAGGCCTCCAGTAAGAGTAGAATAACTTACGATATTCTCTCGAATGAGAAGGAAAGACTTAAAGGATGTGGATCACTACGAACCACTATAGTGTCTAAATATGTATGAGACATGGTAACTTTAAGGCCAAGCTGCATTTCTTTCATGTGGTGGACACACCCCAGTGTAAAGTGTGTGAAATGGACAACACTGGAACATGTTTTGTAAACAACGTTGGAAGACATAAGATTTGGTGTTACAAGGGGTCACCGAGGGGAGATATTTGCAGCTTGGTCCCACAAGAGTTACGGAAAACAGGGAGATTAACAAATTATGGAATCTGTTTGCCCCAAAAAAAAGATAAGTGGAAAACAGAGCAAAATTATGACAACCAGTGAGGGCAGAGATTCTGATGAAATAGAGACTGAGTAACACCAAATGACGAGGACGACATATTTTACCTGACTACACAGGCAGAAAGCCGTAACAGGAAATAAATTCAAGAAAGTACAAACGAAGGCAAGAAGTGCCGTGCACTGTAATACTCATTCGGGTAATGATACAGCGCGGGAGGGGGGATGGTGTTCCAGGCTTCGGGCAGTAAAACCTGCCTGAGGAAGTGTACAAATGTAAGAAGTACGTTTAACATAACCAAAAGTCTAATTCTTTGTTGCCAACATTGTGTCGTCTATTTTTGTGCAAATAAGTATATATTCGCGTCAGTTTTAACCAGTGTTGTCCTCGAAATGTTGTTCTCATTTTTTTCAGCGTAATAGGGTTTCTTCTGACCTCGTTGTACATTCCTTTGGTTACTCATTGTGTTATTTTTATTTTTTCGTTGAAGGAATTTTAAATACATTCATTGTGAGATTTTGTATGAATTATTATAATATCTATTTAGTATATATAATATTGGCTGTTTTTCAGTATGTATTTATGTCGTCTGGATTTTCTGCGACGACTTAACCCTGCAATGGCACAAATCCAAAGAAAGAATATTCATTTTTCTTAGCCTTATAGCGCGAATCGTTCAAAGAACAGTATTTCATAACTTTTAAATAAACATTTTTTTCATTCTTGAATAATACAGAGAGGTGGCAAAGAATGACAGTATATTTCATTAAAAAATAGCACTTGGCGTCGTTAAAGAAATGCATATCACTGTTTTCCTGTCTAAATTTTTCCACGTTATTTTTAATAAAGTAACTTTTGCTTTCAGATACAAAATTGGTTATTGCCAGTGAAAGGATTGCTATGGCTCTGCCTTGCAAAATATTACTTGTTACATAATTCAATACTCCTTTGGAAGCAACTATTTATAGTTAGATTTTAAATACTTTAGTAAGTATCGCCTGTCCAGTGGTATTTAAATTGTTATATCTTGAAACTATTAATTATTTGCAAGTCTCGGTAACATTAGAGATCCGTCTTGTAAGCTAACTCTTTAAAAGGTGTGTTAATCTTCTCTTAAATTCATTGCCGCAATGAGGTCATGAAGTTGGCCCCTTCTCTACGCTGAAACTGGCAGAAACTTCAATGTAACTACCTTGGCCGAGTGTAGTTGGGAATATTCGCCTTGGTTGCCCAAAATATCTCGCTTTTCCGAGTCATCCATCAGTGTTAAGATTTTATAAGCAATTAAATGTAAAAACATAACTAGTTTCTCGAAAAAATATCCTCTTCCTTAGCAATTATGTACCTATCTGGAACATATTCCTCGCGTCAAATTGGTGATATTTGAAGATTTCTAAAAAGGCTTATCTACATGTTAAGATTGTGCAATATACAGGATGATTCTAAAATTATGGGACAAGCATTGAGGAGTGGTAGAGCTCACTATAACAAACAATTATTGTATAGAAATATATGGGCGGCAGTGACGCATTGAGGCACAAACACAAAAAAAAGCACATGAAATGCAACACATTGTTTATTTACAACGTCGCCGCTAAATGCCTTTTTACAGCAATGTTTATAATAATTTCTCAAAATTGCTACCATCGACAGTAATGCAAGCTTGGTAGCGTCGGTGGAGTGATTGGCGAACAGATTCAAATACGCCGGGTATTTCACGCACGCCACCATTGTCAGCCAATCACGCCATATGTGGAGGTCGCCAAGCATGCGTGACTGTTGGTGGATGCATTTCCAGCAACTGTTTTAAAATTTTCTATACGGAATCACTCGTTAAGTATGCTGCTAATGAACATTTTATGTTTCCGTTAATGTGTTATGTTTTTGTCTTTGTGCCTCAACGCGTCACTTCGGCCCATATATTCCCATACAATAATTGTTTGTTTTAGTGAGTTCTACCACCCCTCAATGTTTGTCACACGATTTTAGAATCACTCTGTATATATCACCTTACACGATCGTGTGCATAAGATTTCATGCGTGAAAACTTAAGCAGCAAGTTGGTAGAAGGTATGTTTAACCACGCTATGGTATGGTGAAACAAAATTATTACGATTATAGTGCCAATGTCGTATTTAAATAACTGAATCGAGANGACCACGCTATGGTATGGTGAAACAAAATTATTACGATTATAGTGCCAATGTCGTATTTAAATAACTGAATCGAGAATGCAATAAAATGCATTCACCTTTCCCATGATACCGTCACAGGGTTGTTACACTTTAAACAATGTTCTGGTAAACTTCCTAAACTCTAATGGAAGTTTTTAACCTATACGGTATATTTAAATAATACTACAAGTCAGTCTGAAAATATGCGAGTGCTTAGCATTGCTACTATACAAAGTTGGGAACTTCCCTACACATTTGACTCTTTCCTGAGCAACTGTAGGAACGTTACCAAGAATGCTTGGGAAAATATTTTCACCATTCGCGCGTTGTCACTGTACGTATACCCTTATATGGTAAATTAACAAATCATTTCTTCGAGTGCACGTAAACAGCGACGACATGGCATGGTCGTTTCTTTGATGCGGACGTACCAGTTCTCCGATTTTCTCCGCGGATCTCTGGAAACTCGCCTTGTTTCTTATCGCCCCCTGCGTGCTGCGGGGGATTTCTTATTGGTTGGACTGCCGGCTGGCGAGTATGATGCCAAGCGCTGATTGGCGAACGGCGTTTCGACATGTTGCCACCGTGCGCGGCTAGCGTTCGCGAAATAAGCGCCTGTTTCGCCTATGTATACTGAATTATACTCTTAATCTGAATCAGCGAAAATCTCACTATTTCAATTGCTGAAACTATGGTTGTTCTTGAGACTTTCCGCTGTTCAATCGGTGCATTTTTTCCTATATATTTTACTAACTAAACGAGTGGTTTACTTTCACGGAAAGAGCACAACTGATTACGAGTGACTTAAGTAGGCGTTGATTAAACGGTGATCTCAGAGGATAATCACTGAAAATTGTAATGTAATCCTTCTTTAGTGTTCATGCGTGTTCTAACGCGTCAGCGCTCAAGATCTGTCGCTGAAATGTCGGGGATGGTTATGATTAAAAATAAAAATGGCTTCTGCGTCTTCTGGTAAATGTTTATATAAGGTAAGTAAATTTTCCATTTCCCTTTTGTGGTCAATTGCCGTTGTTAGGCACTTATGTGATTCGCTTCAACTTCGCAATATAGGCCTTTTTGTTTGATAAGATATTTTTTGAAGACACAAGGTACGTGGAAGATTATGTTGATTATGGCCGATTTTCATGAATATATATTTATTATAATCTTCTCTACTTACAATCAGCATCACGAACAAGCGTATCGTTTGTCGAATGTCGCTTGAATATCTCGTATATAAATTTTTGAAAGCAATAAAATATTCCCTAAGCTTTAAAAAGATTTTAAATCATCTTTTTAGCGTTGACCACTCAGCCCTCTGTGTGGAAAGTAGAATGGGAGAGATCGTAGTCCCTGCTGAAGTAAAGATGCTTTCCGCCAATCCGCTGGTAAACTTCTTGCCAATAAACGTTCCTCCCTTCTCTTCGCCGTGATAGAACTCTTTGTAAGTCTATTCCTTTCAAGTTTCCTTTTGATCTCTCGCACATTAGGCTGGCCAGGAAAGGCAGTTGTTTTGTACCAGGTCGGCCGCGGGGCTTTGAAGGAGAGGATTTCATCAGTCAGTAGGTCCTGAATCGAGTATCATGTACTTCCAACTGGCACGTGTGAATACATACCCATGCTGATCAGGTGAGCGAATACGACAGGTTTCCTGATACCTCCTTTTAGATATCCCAATCCTAATCGTGTTGAAGGAATGGATATCCCCAATCAACTAAATATAAAGATGTTTTCGGTTCTTCGATGAAGCACAGATGAAAACCTACAAACGGTACGGATTTTTTTNGGGTTGCAGGAATGGATATCCCCAATCAACTAAATATAAAGATGTTTTCGGTTCTTCGATGAAGCACAGATTGAATGAAAACCTACAAACGGTACGGAATTTTTTATTCACTGAAGAAGAAAGGAACAATAGTTTTATATATTGCGGAAAATTTTTTTGTTTCAGCTTCGCGATTAAGATGTAATATTTCTTTATTATTTTTTTAGTTACCACCCTTAACACCATGGTCTTGAGAGCCAATTAGTGTGAAGCGAGGTGAGATTGGAGCAGCGCCGGAATGCAAGGGTGGGCGAAACGGGAGATCCCCGAAAAAAAAACCGCCAACCAGCGGCATCGTCCGGCACGATTCCAACTTACGAAAATTCAGGAGCTACCCCACCGGGGAATCGTAACCCATTTGTGTTAATGTACAGTAGTCCTATATGTTTGTGATTACGTACCGACGAGTTCTGCTAGTCTGCCCGTGGAGGAAATATATAGAGTACCATAAGGGAAATATTTGTCTGTTATGTTAATATATATTATTTGACATGATCAAACAAGTAACTTCATGGAATTCACACAACTGTTTATACATCAGGAAATTTTTTGCTGGCAGGACAAGGACATTTTGTCAATTGAAGTTTGTTTTTGTTAGATGAACAAAATCAGCTTTGTTTGGTCATATACATAGAAGTATTTTTTGTCTCATATATGACTCTCTCTCTCTCTCTCTCTCTCTTCCTCCCCAATTCTCCTTCTCTCTCAGGCTAGAGAGGGGCCGCGGTTGTCTAGTGGTCAGACTACTCGCCTCCCACCATTGTGAACCGGGTTCACTTCCCGGCGGAGCCGCCCCCGGATTTTCGCATGTGGGACTCGTGCCTCACGATGCCACGGGTGGGTTTTTTTTTCCGGGATCTCCCATTTCCCCCCNGTACCATAAGGGAAATATTTGTCTGATATGTTAATATATATTATTTGACATGATCAAACAAGTAACTTCATTGAATTCACACAACTGTTTAAACATCAGGAAATTTTTTGCTGGCAGGACAAGGACATTTTGTCAACTGAAGTTTGTTTTTGTTAGATGAACAAAATCAGCTTTGTTTGGTCATATACATAGAAGTATTTTTTGTCTCATATATGACTCTCTCTCTCTCTTCCTCCCCAATTCTCCTTCTCTCTCAGGCTAGAGAGGGACCGCGGTTGTCTAGTGGTCAGACTACTCGCCTCCCACCAATGTGAACCGGGTTCACTTCCCCGCGGAGACGCCCCCGGATTTTCGCATGTGGGACTCGTGCCTCACTATGCCACGGGTGGGTTTTTTTTTTCGGGGATCTCCCATTTCCTCCCGCCGCTGCATTCCGGCGCTGCTCTTTACTCATCTCATTTCACCCTCATCGGCTTTCAAGACTTCGATGTTAAGTGCCACCAAGATCTCTTCACTCAGTCCCCCAGGCTAGAAAGCGCTTACCATCCGTNATCATCCGTTTGTTAATTAATTATAGAATCTCAATATTAAACTTCTTTCGCAGAAGGATTGTTAAACTTCGTCACTTTGACCCACGGACACAAGTGATTTCAAATCCTGCGAACTCGAGCAAACATTCCAGGATAATGGCGTCGCAGGCAGGCAACATACCAGAACACCGTTAGTCAATCAGCACCTGATAATCTACTTGCCAACCGGCAGCCCAAGCAACAGGGAACATTTTGCAGCATGCAGTAGCCAATCAGAAGGCTTGTCCGCAAGGCCTCCCGCAGCAAGTTAAATAACGGGTAGGCCCACATCGAAGAAACCACCACGTCATTTCTCCTGTCTGCACTTATCACGATTAACTGAACCTTTTTTAATATATATTTTAAAATGTTCACTATGCCTTTTGACATACATTTTTACTGACAGACTGACTGACATGCGCGTAGTGAAGTTTCTAATGACGGAGGAAAAGTAGTTCCATGTCTTCACGTTAAATTAATAGTGTTAGGTAAACATTTGAAAACACCGAAACATTTTCCCCCTTTTTTAATGCATATAAGTGCAAGAACAAGCAAATTTCTAACATATTAACTTTTCTTTAATTCCACATTTTCACTTGATTGGTGCATGAATACGTATGGCGGAAAATTACACAATGTTCATACAACCTGAGAAAAAGGATGTTTTTTTTTTTTCAATCAAACAAATTTTGTGTGGTGTAATCAAATACATTGTATAGGGGCAATAGAATATTTTGCTTTTGAAACCAAATTATTTTGTTTTTCATATTTTGTTGCCCAAAACAAAGATTTGTTTAGCTCTACGCACATAAAAGAGTTTCTGTTAATATACCAAATTTGTAAGCTGGATCGAGATTCGAAAGTAGATCGTTTGCATCTGAGGACTACACCCTAAGCAACCTCAGCAAAAGTGACTACTGATGAGTTATTGATGTTTTCGAATATATGAATTTCGATTACTGGACAATGCGCGTTAATAAATATTTCAAGTTTTTCTGATTATTCACTCTTTAATTTCTTGTTGAACTTGTCTTATTATGAAGTTCATACAGTTATTCAGCATTAATAAATGTTCTAACAAACACCTTATTATTCTAATTGTTAAAAAATACAAACAAATTCTCGAGCTGTATATTTGAATAATGCCAATCAAATAAGTGGCCAAACAAATGTATATAGTTAACTTAATACACTATTTTGTTGAGAGTCTAATTTCTTTTGGACCAACACAGATGTTTTGTTAATTTAAACGTGTATTTCGTTAGATGAAGAAAATTTATTTTGTTGCTTTTCGAGTTTTNTCATCGGCTTTCAAGACTTCGATGTTAAGTGCCACCAAGATCTCTTCACTCAGTCCCCCAGGCTAGAAAGCGCTTACCATCCGTTTGTTAATTAATTATAGCATCTCAATATTAAACTTCTTTCGCAGAAAGATTTTTGAAACTTCGTCACTTTGACCCGCGGACACAACAAGTGATTTCAAATCCTGCGAACTCGAGCAAACATTCCAGGATAATGGCATCGCAGGCAGGCAACATACCAGAACACCGTTAGTCAATCAGCACCTGATAATCTACTTGCCAACCGGCAGCCCAAGCAACAGGGAACATTTTGCAGCACGCAGTAGCCAATCATAAGGCTTGTCCGCAGGGCCTCACGCAGCAAGTTAAATAACGGGTAGGCCCACATCGAAGAAACCACCACGTCATTTCTCCTGTCTGCACTTATCACGGTTAATTGAACCCTTTTGTAATACATATTTAAAAATGTTCACTATGCCTTTTGACATACATTTTTACTGACAGACTGACTGACATGCGCGTAGTGAATTTGCTAATGACGGAGGGAAAGTAGTTCCATGTCTTCACGTTAAATTAATAGTGTTATGTAAACATTTGAAAACACCGAAACATTTCCCCCCTTTTTTAATGCATATAAGTGCAAGAACAAGCAAATTTCTAACATATTAACTTTTCAATAACTCCACATTTTCACTTGATTGGTGCATGCATAAAGTAATCAGGCCCATTTAAATATTAGTTCTACGTACGGCGGAAAATTACACAATGTTCATACAACCTGAGAAAAAGAGTTTTTTTTTTCAATTAAACAAATTTTGTGCGGCGTAACCAAATTCATTGTTTGTATAGGGGCAATGGAATATTTATTTTTGAAACCAAATTACTTTGTTTTTCATATTTTGTTGCCTAAAACAAAGATTTGTTTAGCTCTACGCACATAAAACAGTTTCTGTTAATATGCAAAATTTGTAAGCCGGATCGAGAATCGAAAGTAGATCGTTTGCATCTGAGGACTACACCCTAAGCAACCTCAGCAAAAGGGACTACTGATGAGTTATTGATGTTTTCAAATATATGAATTTCGATTGCTGGACAATGCGCGCAAATAAATATTTCAAGTTTTTCTGATTATTCACTCTTTAATTTCTTGTTGAACTTGTCTTATTATGAAGTTCATACAGTTATTCAGCATTAATAAATGTTCTAACAAACACCTAATTATTCTAATTGTTAAAAAATACAAACAAATTCTCGAGCTGTATATTTGAATAATGCCAATCAAATAAGTGGCCAAACAAATGTATATAGTTAATTTAATACACTATTTTGTTGACAGTCTAATTTCTTTTGGACAAACACAGATGTTTTGTTAATTTAAACGTGTATTTCGTTAGATGAAGAAAATTTATTTTGTTGCTTTTCGAGTTTTTNAACACAGATGTTTTGTTAATTTAAACGTGTATTTCGTTAGATGAAGAAAATTTATTTTGTTGCTTTTCGAGTTTTTTTTAATCAAGGAAACGTTTTGTTGCAGCAACTAAATATATGTGTTTAGCTTTATAAAAACATATTTTGTTCGCTGGAACAAACTTTTCCCTCAGTGCAATCATGGATTTAAAAAACGCTCGTTTTACCGTGAGCATTGTTTATCGAGAAGCTGCTGGCTGTCAGTTGTGTTGACAGCAGCGCCAGTGGGCGTGGTCTGGAAGTTCCCCCGCGCCTTTCGCGACCTTGACCATGAGGGTTTCCCTGGATGCGTGCGTAACACGACAGGCCAACTCGCCTGGTCGCGTCGTCCGCTTCCCAGACGAAGAGAAAGCCGAGTCTACAGATACGAAATAGCATGGTGGTTTATTGGACTGGGCGTGCTCGTTCTCTGATTTGTGGCGCAAGAATCTAGGAACGGGCCTTGTGTCTGATTGGCTACCGCGTGCTGCGGAACATTCCCTGTTGCCTGGGCTGCCCGCTGGCAAGTGGGATGCCAGGCCCCGATCGACAAGAGGCGTACCTGCATGTTGCTGATGAGTAACGCCAGCGTGTGCAGATGGAGCTTGCAGAACAAGCAGCTGTTTCACTGCCGCATTCTTAAGCCTCCCTCCCGCCTACCTAGAGGTGTTTGCCGCGTTTGAGGCCGAGAATCGCGGGAGAAATAAGGACGACAGTGCAACGCGCATCAAGTCCCCCAACGCCGCTAAGCGCAAAGCTCTGAACTGGCGTGCAATGTTCTCGTCGCACCACGTGTCTATGCGACTTTCAGTTGTGACGCTATTATAATATTGGTGGAAATTCTGTAGGAATGTTCAATGCAGGGCCCTTTAATTGTTTTGTATGCGTCTTAAGAGTATATTTTGATATGCAACGCTTTGAAAAAGATGTGTTTAGCAATTTTGGAGTGCTCAGTAAAGGAGTTTCTAACGTGCGTTACGTCTTGCAAGCACTCAACAGTCCTCGTGTGAAGTGTGTGTCCTTTTCGTAGATCAGCACATTCAAAGCTCGTTTAAAAGCTTCGTAGAAAAACGTGTATTTCAAACACACTGCAATGCAGTTCAAGTGCCGGGTAGGCGGGTGACTTAAGTATTTTGTTTCATAACCCTTGTCACACTGTCAACTTTTCTCATTCAAATATATCTGAAAAAAAATAAATTTCAATACTAAATACGGTCATTAAATTTACCGTCAAACGAAGTTGAATGTGTTTCAAAATTTGTGAAACTTTGTTTTCACATCTCAACCTATAAAACATAGNAGTATATCTGAAAAAAAAAAAAAAATTCAATACTAAATACGGTCATTTAATTTTACCGTCAAACGAAGTTGAATGTGTTTCAAAATTTGTGAAACTTTGTTTTCACATCTCAACCTATAAAACATAGTAACCATTCACCTTATCGACATTTTTCTCNAGTAACCATTCACCTTATCGACATTTTTCTCAGCCAGTAATCACGTAAATAGATATTGGTTTTGTGGCACATGTTAAAATTTTTAACGATTTATATCCTTCGCTACGTATTAATAAATGAAATAAGTTTGTCCTACACAAGAAAACGTACATATAATAATTACGCAGATGAACATTTCTGCATGAAATACCCACTTAAAGGATTAGTTGGCATGAATAGATTTTATTTCACAATAAAGCATTGCAGGCACAGCGCGCGTTCACATTCGTAATGTTGCCTGCCTGAATGCACGGAAAGCTCGTGGAACCTGAACATTGTCCAGGCAGTGAGGCTTTGTTACGATAATACACTTTTTGGTAATACTCCTTGGTTCAAATCGGTAGGAACGCTGTCNTCCAGGCAGTGAGGCTTTGTTACGATAATACACTTTTTGGTAATACTCCTTGGTTCAAATCGGTAGGAACGCTGTCGGTCGGGATCGAAAGCGAATCTTGACAAGAGACAGGTCGAGAAACTTATATTAATCATCCCGAACTGACAATGTTAAAAAATGTAGGGTATTTTTGTTATTTGATTTTCACTAATATCCTAAATTTTCTAAAAAGTCTNGACTGACAATGTTAAAAAATGTAGGGTATTTTTGTTATTTGATTTTCACTAATATCCTAAATTTTCTAAAAACTCTTGTAAAGTTACCTTTTGTAGTTTTTGAATTAAAAATGCTTCGTATATGTTAATTATTCCGAAAATTTCATATAATCCTAGTAAACGAACTTCCAGGAAGTGATCTTTGTGCGGGGTTAAAAACAGCAGATTTCACATTATTCTTACGAATTTTGGGATTAAAATTAACATATTTTACAAAATAAAATTTTGTATATATACAGAGTGATTTTAAAATCATGGGACNTTTGGGATTAAAATTAACATATTTTACAAAATAAAATTTTGTATATATACAGAGTGATTTTAAAATCATGGGACAAACATTGAGGGGTGGTAGAACTCACTAAAACAAACAATTATTGTATAGGAATACATGGGCGGAAGTTACGCGTTAAGGCACAAACACAAAAACATAACACATGAACGGAAACATAAAATGTTTATTAGCATCATACTTAACGAGTGATTCCTTACAGAAAATGTTAAAACAGTTGCTGGAAATGCATCCACAATAGTTACGCATGTTTGGCGACCTCTACATATGGCATGATTGGCTGACAATGGTGGCGTGCTTGAAATACCCGGCGTATTTGAATCTGTTCGCCAATCACTCCACCGACGCTACCAAGCTTGCATTACTGTCGATGGTAGCAATTTTGAGAAATTATTATAAACATTGCTGTAAAAAGGCATTTAGCGGCGACGTTGTAAATAAACAATGTGTTGCATTTCATGTGTTATGTTTGTGTTTGTGCCTCAACGCGTCACTTCCGCCCATATATTCCTATACAATAATTGTTTGTTTTAGTGAGCTCTACCACCCCTCAAAGTTTGTCCCATGATTTTAGAATCATCCTATATATATATATATATAGAAAGATATATACATATATATACATACACACACTGGATGTTTCACCTAACTTTGCAACCTTACATATTTGCGGCACAAAACAAAAAATTTAAAAGTTTTGTGAACAGAAGTGTACACACTTCCCGGGCGCACGTAAGAATAATTTCAGATACTAGCAAAGTCTGCAAATATAAGTTTCAACACAGAGGTTATTTATATTAAATGTAATGTGACCTATTTATTTAAGCAGAATGGAATATAGTGGTTAAAATACGAATGACAGAATAGGTTTCACTTGCCTAAATCAAATACTTTATTTTCAAAGGCAGTGTAAAGTTGCACAGTTGGCAGTGGCGTATGTACAACGCACGTGGCATTTTTAATTAATCTGTTCGATCGCAATAACTGTCAACATCAAACACAATATGTAAAACCTTCTTTCACAGTAATGTACCTAAATAAGGGGCTCATAGTGAGAGAAAAGAGACTATGCTTTATAGTCAGATGATGTTAACGTTATATCATAGTTGTTAATTTAGTAGACGAAGCATGTATTGACATACAAAGAACAAAATCACAGGTACGGAATACGAGAATTGGTTTCACGTTTCTCACACAAGTGCAAACACGTGGCACAAAGACACAGGTCACGTTTGTACTGCCAATCTGAACCCAAACAATGCACAAACAACTACCAATTATAAATATCCACATCGTACCTTAGTAGAATGAATAATTGTGTCTTCACTCTGCGTGGCCGGGTGTGACAGGAATGTGAGGTCTGTATGGAGCGGCAGCTAATAAACGAGTTACTTCTGCTGGAGTGTGTAGACGACTGATGAGTCTAGCTCGGTGCTCTCTTACAACGAGACATGGTGGGATATATACTCATGAGTAGAAACCTGTAAAATCAGCGTTTTTTTATAACACATACTTAGAGGCACGTGCTTTTCGCGAAAATATTTGAAGACCAGTTGTATTCCAAAACACTTAAGTTCATATGTACTTTCGTAGTTGCATGATTTTAAATGTCACGTGCGTCAAGCATCTGCCCGCGAATCATGCACGTTCAGTATCTGAGTGCTTTATTCTTATTGGCCCATTCAAATAACAATATGTCTTCTCATGTAGACGCAAGGCCAATAACCAAAGTTAGTTGTGGTTGTGGACGTAGGGTATTGAAATATAGCATGAGCATAAATATTTTCGCGAAAAATACAAAATAAGTGGCCTTAAATATACTTAGGACATGCACCTTTGAGCTGCTTTTGTCACTGGGCCATGTTTTTGATTGCCACGCCCAGGGTAACTCCGCGCCGAAGAATAAACACTTCATAATTGCGTGCACGAGTCGTGATTAGTTCTCTCGGAAGAGTAATAGCTTCACACGTAGACAGAGGTCAATGACGTCGGCTCGAGCATATACAGGACTGTGTAGTCTAGCACGAGGCCAAAAAATAACGGAAATTTTTCACTTTCGCAATTATAAATTTCTTTTCCTACTCAGTGCGTCGTATCCTTTCGCCTAATATGAAATACACACCCGCAAAAAAAGTTTTGCACGACTTCAAATTTGGCTACTTATGAAGGGTGTTCGATGAGACAGTACGTGTACTAGGCGTATTACAAAGAAACATCGGAATGACGGGCGCGGTATTCTGTACAGCCAGTGCGTATTTTCCCCCAATACTTTTTCTTGGACTGTGAGGAACCTAGCGAGTGAGTGAAGGAAGAGAATTGGACAGCCCTTAACAGCGAGGTCTTGAGAGCCAATGAGGGTGATTGAGGTGAGTGAGGAGCATATGAACTAAAGTGTTATGGAACATGACTTGTCTTGGAATCTTTTCCGCAAAAAATACGTGCTCGTGGTAATGGCCTATCATGTTAACTTTTACTGCAGTAAAGTAGCGCAGCCGTCGATATTTCATGGTACGGCCCGAGTGAAGTAGCGCAGGGGCAAGGAAATACATTCGCGTTCGGGAGGACCGGGGTTAGAATCCCAGTCCGGCCATTCTCATTTTGGCTTTCCATGGTTTCCCGAAATCGTTCCAGGTGAATAGAGACATGCGCCTAGTAAATTTGGTAATAAAGGAAGGATAAGTCTTATCTATTGACGTTGTGTTAATAGTGTTAAGTAAATATTTGTGAATACGAGATGATTTGCTTGTGTTTTCAAGTGTAGTAACTAACACAATTGTAAAATATTTAACTTTTATAATAACTTCAGCGGTTTGTTTCACCGAAGCATGAATGAAGTGAGTAGGACCATGGCAATGTTAATTTTACGTATAGTGAAAGAATACGCAGCATGCACACATGTAGCTCTTTAGCAGGGCTTCCAAAGATACTCTGTATTCGTACGTCGGTCAAATGAAACTGTGAAATAAGAAAGTAAATATTTTGCAAATTTATTTTTTCTTACACTCATATGCGTAAAAAACAAAGACAAAAGTAATTTCAATATTCCCACATGTTTACCTACACTTATAATTCAACGTCAAGGTGTGGAACTACTTTCCTTCCGTCGTTACCAACTGACTGGGCACGTGCCAGGAAGTGCGCCCGTCAGAATATACGCAAGTAAAGAGAGTGACATTTTTTTTCAAATGTTGTTTCCTAAAGGATTTTTACCTTACCATGAACAAAAAAAAACAAAAAAATGCATGTCCACTTCACCTCTCTTAGCCAAAGGCCATCCGAGGTTTTTGATTATTAATCTTATATTCATTATAATCATTTTTGCTGCTTCCACTGCCAAGGAATCTTATTGGGCTTGGGAATCTTCTTCTTCCTACCCTTTTCTTTTTCCTTAATTCCACACGTTCCTGTTCTTCTTCTTCATCTTTTTCTTTCTTATAGATTCTTTATATTTTTATTATCATTCTTCATATCCTTTTATCTTTTTGACCATCTTACTTCTTATTCTTCTTTTCTTTTTTCTTATTATTCTCTTCATCCTCTTCCTTAACAACTCCTTCTATCCTTTTTCTCCATATTCTTATTTCTTTCCATTATTTGTATATTTCTATTCCTTCCTCCTGTGTTCCTATTTCTCGTCTTATTCTTCACTTCATCCTCCTCAACAGCTACTTCCTATAATACCCATATTCGTCGCGACGCCTGATCTTTATTTAGAGTCTTCTTCTTCATTCCCTCTTCCTCTTCCTATTCTTTCTTGTTTCCTCCCCTTCTTCTTCGCCTTCTTCAACTTACCATGGAACAGCCTTTACTTCTGTGAGTGACGCAGTACCCGGCTTGTGGCAGGCTCTCGGTTATCGCAATGAGGATGATGCCCGAGCTACAGTCGGCCATCACTTTTCTCAATAGTCCTCTCCACGTACACTGAGAGAAAATCGAACAAAATGTTGGCTTCTATAAGGTCAAAAATATGTTTAGCTGCATTAAGAAAACGTTATGTTGAGTTAACAAAATTTGGAAATCAGCTAAATGACTTTTGTTTTTCTAACAAAATACACATTTGAATAAACAAAATCTCTGTTTTGGGGCAAAATAAATCAGACTGTCAAGAAAAAATTAGTTGAATCAACTGTGTATATATATATATATATATATATATATATATACATATATATACACATGTGTTTGGTCATTCATTTTAATGCCGTCGTTCGAAAATACAGCTTGAGAACTTGTTTGTAATTTTTGTGCCAATAAGGATAGTAAAAGTGTTTGTTGGGGCATCTATTGACGCTACATAATCGTATAAACGCAATTATGAAACAAAATAAACAGGAAACTAAAAAATGCAGCTGTAAAACTTGAAATAGTTGTTTGCGCACGTGGTACAGTGTTTGAAGAACATGTATTTGTTTGCGCACGTGGTCCAGTATTTCAAGAATATGAATTTCAAAGCATCTCAACGACGTCAGTAGTCACATTAACTATGTATAGTGAGGAGATCAAGGTTCGAATCTGGGTCGAACTTGCAACATTTCTTATATCAACCGAAACTCTTTAATGTGATTGGAGCCAAACACATATATAGTTGCACCAACCAAATCTTTAGATGCACCATCCAAATCTTTGTCTGAGATAACCAAATAGGAACAACAAATGAAATGGTT
The DNA here is from genome assembly GCA_002778355.1 of Clitarchus hookeri. NCBI lineage: Eukaryota > Metazoa > Arthropoda > Insecta > Phasmatodea > Phasmatidae > Clitarchus > Clitarchus hookeri. The sequence goes on along the minus strand of NQII01000205.1, from coordinate 943,408 downwards.
TCAGCAATAAAACATTTTGGTTACGCCAAACAAACTTTGTTCGATTCAACAAAACCTTTTCCCGATGTAAAAAGCAAAACTGGGCCGGATCTGGTGACGGTGTTACAATATTTTTCAATTATGATTTCACTTGGAAACAACGAAACATTAACGACCGTTTTCATAAATAAAGAATACATATTTTCTATTGTAAGTATAGGCGCCGGTTTTTCACGGACATATTTCTACCCAGGCTATACTTCATCATCCTACATGCACACTTGTACATTTCCTCGGGTTATTGGCCACATGCCTGTGTGAAGACACGTTTCCCTCCTGACTAGGCCGATAGGGATTAAATCACTACGACACTAAACGTCCGTGATTTGCTGGCAGACACCTAGGAAGCGCGACATTTCAAATCATACAATCATGGAATAGATTCTGAATTTACGCGATTTGGATTACAAGTAGTATTTGAATATTTTCGCGAACAACAGGTGAGTCTAGTAGTTATTGAAATATATATGATAGATTCTACAGCCTGTTTACATACGAAAGAACATGTGTTTGAAACGCAGCCAACTAGGACTGCCGCTTGCTCAGATCCGGCCAGTAACGTAAGTCTAGGGTGGGCTAGATCAGTAGGACGAGGACAAATGAGAAAATATACCAGTGAAACGCGATGTTCCTGCAGTGGTGGGTGTACTGTAGGCGACTCACTTATGGCCTATCTGAAGACGGTCAGTCTCGGATGCATTTATAGTTTTAGGTGTTGCAAAGAACTAAATTTATGTGCCGAACTATACTAGTATCATCGTAACACCCTACCAGTAAAAAAAGTGTTTGTGTTTGATGTTACTGGCAGCAGGTGTTTGTGAGACTGCGGTGTATAAAATAGTCTCAACATTGAATGATGTCTACAACCACGTGAGGGAATTCCCTTATTGGACGTTGTTTTTCGATATGTACAATGCATGCCATCAAAGACGCTTCTTGTACAACGTCTCGTGTACGGTGTACTGTGACTGTAGCAGTTAATCTCTAGCTAAAGCAGGCCGAATTTAAATTATTAAGTAAGGCCTTTTGGTACTCTAACTTTAAATAAAAAATTCCCTGTTCCACAGCATGTATATATTTGAACGTACACACTTACCAACATGCAAACACAATTACGCAGTGATATATGGAAAGAAGATCGATTACTTAAAGTCGTATTAAAGTTGTGAAGATTACATTTCTGAACTTTGAATTTCACCCGAATATTTTATTTACTTAATAGAATATCAATTGTCTCACTAGCCACATATTAATTATAAAAGTTCCAGAAATAAACTTTAAGGATTAATGAATGTAGTAGTAGGGTCCAGGTAACATTACATTTTCGTATGGCAGAAGAGTACAAAAAGGCCTGAAAATAGTTTGTAAGCAAGCCTTTAGAAAGTGCTCAAATGACCGCAAACAATGTATAAAATAAATTTAATGAGTTATACTAAATTACATTATATTAACTAAAATGCAGTCTGTTTTAATCTAACGTATTAACATTTAATTTTATTGCTAGGAAGCAAGTTTGGTGATGCTGTAGCATGTCTGACGCGTTTTAAAGAGATCGTGGTTTCCATCCTAGCCACGTGCTCTGACAATGATTTATCCCCGTTCAATTTCTATCCTTAACAACCAAGAAATTATGACACGCCTTCTTACGATGTACCTACTCAGTTACTTCCCAGAAATTGTAGTGCTTTCATTGCTGCTCAGTAAGGCGCAGCTACAGAATAAAAATTAACAAATAATGTGTGTGGTTGTGAGCGTGGCCGCTTACACCGCGAGTGGAGTGGAGAGATTTGGGTGGCTCTTAACATTGGCTCTTAAGATCTTGAGAGCCGATGAGGGTGAAGCGAGTTGAGTTTGGAGCAGCGCCGGAATGCAAGATCGGGGGGAACGGGAGAACCCCGAGAAAACCCGCCGACCGGGGGAATCGTCCAGCACGGTTCCCACGTGCGAAAATCCGCGCGTGGCCCCACCGGGAATCGAACCCGGTTCGCCTAGGTGGGAGGTGAGTAGTTAAATCACTAAGTAAACCGCCGCCCCTAATAAAGAAAATGGAAAATTACAAAGTGGCATCTGTAGTATAATCGACTGGCTTACATCGCGTTTAGTAATATCCTGTTGTCACAGATCAAGTTTGTGAGATGTTCAGCTTCCCGCGAATGTATATCGCGGAGTTGGGGAAGCCCGTCGCAGTTCTTCCTTATGGACAGACGTGACCTTGAGGGGTAACAATTGTTTACTATAGTCTATTCGCAGTTTCTTCACACCTATGGAATATAACCACTGGAAAAACGCCCTATGTATGACGCGTTTGGTTGCTTCCTAAATACGTCTTGTATCGCAAGCGTATTATAGGCAGTTCACGGTAAAGTGAGCACTTTCAAGGCTCTACTTACTGTTTCTATATCAGCCTTTTTTTATCCTTACGCCGTTTTTTTAAATAAATATTACCATATAAGTAATAAACACTGTATATATTTTACCGAACTCAATAGTTAATGTCTAAAGCTACAATAAAATATATTTATTGAGTATTATTCCAAATTAGAGGGCTTCGAAAAGTTCTCACCTTACCATGAATAGCCTACTTGTGTTAACTTAAAAGCACAATATTTTTGGTTAAATTTGAACTTTTATATATATTTTATAAATAAATTGTAACATTTCGTTTATAACTAATATGAATAAATACAGAGAGGAAATAGGTGTGTTGGTAATGCCTAGTAAGGAATAGTTCTCATGCGAAGTATAATTAAAACGAGCGTGCACGGAATGCGGTGCGCCTGTCCCTGGTGTAATTCTCTAAACCCTTGTTTACATGTGGCGGAGGGATATCCGGCAAGTATAACTCTAGCATGTCTTCAGCAAAGTTGAAAGTAGTAACAGTGAGTGTAGTACAGGTATTGAGTGTGTGTGTGTGGGCGCAGTACTCACCTGGAGGATGACTGTGGCGTGCGATGGACAGCGCTGTCGCTACAGCAGCAGGCAGCAGACGACCGAACTGCACTAGCGCGAGGCGCACGTGAGACTGGCGGTCCAGCTCTCCTGCCGAGGTCACGACTCCCCCCTCCCCCCTCCTTCACAACACCATATAATCCCACTGTCGGTCTTTTGCCTTTCCCCTGTTGCACGCACTGCTGACTCCCGTCCCACCAGTATTGTGCCAGCTGTTTTCTTCGAGGAGGGGCACAACCTGTTTGTTGTCATAAAAATATTTAAAAAAAAATTACACAGAAATATACTTCAAACATATAATCAATACATTAATTTTGCTTACTTTCAGTCGAATTTCAACCCCTAAAGTGCTGAAATGGAGATTGAAAGTTTGTATGGAGAACAAATACAATATTATCACTTATATGATGTACTCAGGTTGGGAAGCTCACTGCTATTAGTTTGGTAACTAAGATTTTTCGCTACTAGGAAAGTACTAGTGTCACATTGTGTACCGTAATTCTCCTTCAAATCCACTGTCAACTAATTCGCTTCATAAGTGACTGACTGACTGACTGACATATCAACGCCCAGTCTCAACCATTGGTCCTGGAAACAATACATTTGGAGGATGTCAAAAGTCTATAGCCTATTCGCCGTTTCTTCACACTTTTTTAACAACACATTTGAAAAATCACGCTATGTTTGACCTGCTGGGTGCTTTTTAGTGTGGAATGGCTTAAAAAAAAAAAAAAAAAAATCCTAAATATGGCACGTGTCAGACGCGTTCTATACTCAGGTTCATATAAAATAACTTATTTTTGGTTAAACTTAACTTCTACTTATATTTTAACTCTAAATTATAATAATTAATTTATAATTAAAATTAATGAAAACAGAGATAAAATAAGTGAGTTGGTAATGCCCACTAAGAAATAGTTCTTACGTGAAAAGTATTATGAATTTTAGTGCGCATGAATTCGGTGTGTAATTTTGTTTTTAAGTGTGTAATTATTCTAGACTTTGTTAAGCTTTGTTTGCATGAGGTGGAGGAGCACCCTGGAAGTAGAACTATAGCAGGGTTTCAGAAAAGTTCGAAGTAACCGTAAATTGACTATATATAAATAGCGACACGGAGTTTTAATTGAGCTTTTTTTGCAAGCTCTGCTCTGTTCGCAGTTTTCCTCAGTTTGCATTTTGCTCCGTGCATAAATATGAATTAAATATAGAGCCTGTGCAATGCCACATTAGAAGTAATCGCAACCATACCAATGGCAGTAAAATATTATCACCTTCTGTACACTTCCAAAAATTTTTGTATTTTTACACGCAATCCCGGTTCGGACATTATTTTTTAGGTTCCCCAAGGTTATCGTAAAACCCTCCACGCGAATACCGGGATGGTCCGTAAGTACGACTCTAGCCGAGTCCTACCCACCGTTTACTTTTCAGTATTTAAGAAACAATACATATTGTAAGACAAAACTAGAAAGCAAGGGTATTCTATTAATACGAGTATAAATTTGAATTCGCGATTATCACTTAAGCACTGACGTTGGCTTCTAAGAATTATTAATTTTTTAATTATCCAGATAAACAAATGTAAACTCTTTCCTATTTTTTTGAAAAAAAAAATTTTTATTCTAAAATATTATATTTTATATACAACTTTTAAAGTAATAAGATATAATTATTATATCACTTTTTTCCTCTTTAACACAATAATGCAAATAGGCGAGAAAATGTAAACGAAATGGATGAACAAGAGTTAAAATATTTCACAAGATATTTTAATAAAATTGTTATATAATAAAGAAATCAATTAGAAACTTAATAACCACCTATTAGGATGAACAAAATAAATCGATGAAATAAAAGGCAGTACTTTTAATTATAGAAAATATTATTAAATTGATGATACCCTTGATTAATTTATATTTATTAAAACAGATAAAAAAAAATTAACAAATATAATAACGTGTTATATAGTAGTAATCTATGAATGCAAATGTTCGAAGACGCTACACTACAGCGAATCAGAGACACTGTCCTATCTAACGTAAATGTACGCTTCTAGCTCTGCCTACGGTATAACACCATCAACAACGACTCTCGACCCTCGTGTGTTCCAGAACACCGCCCCAGAGCGCAATAAACCTGCGAAAAGCACACGAAACGTCCACCGCTTATGTCATTATTTAGACATTCTGGGTCCTCTCCCATTAGTAGTATCTCGACAAGGGCAGTGGAAAGCAAGTCAACAAGACGTTACATATATAAATGATGAGTCTACTTTCCCCTACATGGAAGCAAATCGTTTTGACGAAGTTTTTAAAAGCGTAGATTGTAGGTAGGCCTTGACGTCTTGTTGACAGATATATCGTTAGAGATGGAACTAGAAACGTATACAATACTAATGAAACAATAACAAATGCACGTGTGCCTTACCCAGGACTCGAACCCAGAAACCCTCGCATCATGATATAGCTTGCATTACGGAGGTAGAATTAGGAGCATCAACTTCGGTTTTAATGAATCTAAATTTTTGAAGCCAGGGATTGCCAACATGGAATATTTACAGGGCAGTAATTCTGAAAATAATGTACGTGAGTCACTTAAGTCAAGTAAGTTTACATGACCTAGGGTAACACTACATGTGTGCAAAATTTTTGTGAATCGGTATCTATTGATTGATCCCCGAAATATGGAATAAAATCCCCAATTTCTCATGTGATACTAACTTCATAAATGGTGGACAAAAAGTTATGTACTAGAACAGTTGATCTCTGTCATAGATATTGTCAGCATATAAAATTTTATAGAAATATTTTGGGACATATGGCATACTAACTTTAAATATTTCTTAACTGATGTTTTAAAAATATATATCTAACCCCTTAAGTCGTGCAAATTTAGATTTAGGTGGACTACAGAATAATAATTTGTCACCTCAGTGCGGTTAAGATTGGTTTATTGTTTCCCGAGATACGTAATTAAAACTTCATTGGTTTCATATGTCACTATCTTACAAAATGGTGGCGTAAAGAGGCTCTGTATAGAGTTTGTTTGATTTCTATAACATGTATTGTCAGCATACCAAGTAAGTTGAAATTTGTTATATGGTTTTGTATATATAGCATACTAAGAAAAAAGGTGTACATAGCCACTATTTTGAAGAAAAAAAAAANTTTGTTATATGGTTTTGTATATATAGCATACTAAGAAAAAAGGTGTACATAGCCACTATTTTGAAGAAAAAAAAAAGTGTGTGACACTTTTAAAACAAATCAGTTTACATGGCCTACCATAGTACTACTTGGTCACCAAATNGAAAAAAAAAAGTGTGTGACACTTTTAAAACAAATCAGTTTACATGGCCTACCATAGTACTACTTGGTCACCAAATTGGTAATAATCGGTGAGTTGTTTCACAGCATTACAAAAAAAAAAATATTATTTTTAAGGTGCATTCTTACGAAATGGCGGACAAAAGAGGCACTGCAGACATATTATTTTGGAAAAGATACTATCAGCCTACAAAGTTGTATTGCAATTAGTTAAATGGTTTCTTAAATATAGCATAGTGAGATAAAATGTACTTACTGTCGCCATCTAAAATATCAATTATACATCCTCCTGAAGTATGACTTGCTTGCCAAATTAGATAGTAAGCGGTTGATTGCTTCCCGAGATAGGACGCAAAGCGTTTTTTTTTTTTCATATGGCGCCCTCTTTTAAAATGGCTTAGAAAAGAGACTTTATACACACATTTGATGGTTGTAATAGACACTGCCAGCATACCAAGTTAAATTTAAATATGTTACATGGTTTCAACTGTCTGACAAGCTTAAAACATACCAATTTTCATGGCCTACCATAGTACTACTTGATTCCTAGATTTGGTTTGAATCGATGAATTATTTTCCTCGTGATATGACAAAAATTTCAATTTTTAATATAGCGCTATCTTACAATATGCTGAACAAAGGAGGCTCTGTGTAATCATGCTTGATTGTTGTTAAAGATACTGCCAACATACAAAGCTAGGTTCAAATTTATTTCATAGGTTCGTAGATATAGCATACTAAGCTAAAAAAGTTGTTCCCAAGATGTGACATAAAAATTCTATATTTTCTTTTGGCATAATCTTACAAAATGAGGGGCAAATGTTTACTTATTAACATATTTGGTGTTTCTAGTAGTCACAGCATACCAAATTTGGCCTAAATTGGTCAAACGGAACGGTAGGTATAGCATATTGAGCTAAAATATTTAGATAATCGCCATTTTGAATATTGAAGTTTTATCTATTCAAACTGCATATGTTTACATGGCTTATCATATTATTATTAACGTGCCAAATTTGGTGTGAATCAGTTGAGTAATATTTAACATTTAATATAAAATTTTTATTTTTTGATGTTTGGCTATCTTGCAAAATTGCATAGCAACAACTATATCTACCCCTAAAATAAATGCTTACGTAATGCACTGTCAGCATACGAAATTTGTTTTAAATTGGTTAAATGGTCACCGAGATTAACACAACACCCCAGTTATTTTAATGACAGCCATTTCGAAAGTAAGCATCTGGCGTGGTCGAAGACTACGAACATCAGATTTTCTTGCTAATTCTATATGTGTACTAATTTAAGTGAAATTAATTTCACTGCTGTAAAAGTTTTTAGGGACAAAAACTTACACACACACACAGAGGCACGTGATCTCTACTAGCCTTTCTTTTCTCCTGAAAGTAGACAAAAATTGATTTACTCTGCCTCATTGGCGATGCTAATGCATTGGTCGTATTAAATAGCTGCTGTAAGCTATTCAATTTATTTTTTAGTTTAAGAATGTATTTGTTTCTCTTTGATTTTTAGTCTAGGGTCACATTCATTTGATAATTGTTCATGACGAAGATGTAGTTCAAATTCAGAATTTTTGTGAGTTTTTCAGTGGAGCTATTCCTTGCCCTTGCGCTAAGCCAGATGTAGTGGATTTGTAGATGAAAAGATATATGTAGGACTTGAGTGGGCGAATAACATTGGAGCACTTATTTTAAATGGATTAAACCAAATGTCTTGCAATGGTTGTTAAAATAACGTTATAAATTATACAAACATAAGACAAAATGTAGTTATATATTAGTAAAACTCGGCGTCAACAAGTGATATGAAATAACATACAAATAGTTTTACTGGCATTTGAAAAGGAATTAAAATTTTATTTTACATCTTGCGCGCACACAGACATGCCCATTAATATCGTTCACTGGTGATATTTGTAAAACATTATCCTTTCAAGTCCTTTCTAGGTGAACAACGTTTGATATATATATACATATACATACACATAAGTATTCGTTAGGGTTGATGACGTATGTTTAAAGTTAATCAAGTTTGTTTACGTGTTGTAAAGTCTGATAACTCTCTGTGCTGAGTTGGCGGTGTTTGCCTCTCACATCCAAGATGTAGGCTTATAGGTAATTATTGGGTTACGCACATACTCAGAGGCCTTGTTTGTTATATAATCGCATCGCTGCATTCCCTTAAAAAAATATTTTAAAGACGTTTCCTTTGATTATGATCCAAATATTTCAAACAAGAAAAAGACAGAAACCCTCGCTTACAAGCGATATAATCGTAGAGCAAATATAAAGATAGATGGCACAATTATAGAACAGACCAACACTTCTTAAAGTATTAACGATCTTTTCTCTCTCTTGTACACAAATATCGTGAATATAAACTACGCATATTGCAGACGTTTGTGGGAGTTATAAACAATGACCATACGGGCGTTGTAAACAAAAAAAAAAAANTAAACTACGCATATTGCAGACGTTTGTGGGAGTTATAAACAATGACCATACGGGCGTTGTAAACAAAAAAAAAAAAAGAATAATTTCATATTTTTACCAAACATTGTTTAACTTGTACGCAATGTATGTCATGATATTTTCTCCAATTAACAAAATTAAACACTTTATATTTTTTGAATAATGTGATGTAAAATACAAAATTTTTCTGTTTTGCTGCAGTCTTAATAAAAAATACTAAATAAATTGTAAAGTTTAATAAATTTACAACGTAAACTAATGCTGTGGGTGACTGTATAACATAATCACCAAATATAAGTTTATAAATTTTTAAAAAATTTTGAAAGTAGGCCAAAAAATGTTATATTCATTTTTTTTTCATATAGATTATATGTTTGTTATTTGATGTGTCACACGGTAGCCCATGGCATTAGTTTGCTTTGTAAATTTCTTCATCAGTACAACTTATATAGTATTTATTATTATGGCTGCAGCAAAACAGAAGCATTTTATATTTAACTTGATATTATTCAAATAATTAAAAGTATAAAAAAATGTTATATGAGGAAAATGTCATTGCATACAATGCAAGAAAGTTAAAACATATTTGGTACAAATATAAATTCATTAATTTTTTGGTATCCAACATTTTTAATGGGTAGGTGTGTCGTAAAGGCGTCGTACTAAAATTGTATACAACCGTGGGTAAGATTTATGGGTTGTATCGTCAAGAGAAACCCGACGTAATGAGAGAAGAATTACGGCGGCCTTCAGCAGTCCCACACACTTCTTGGCCATTCAAGGTCTCAAGACGACATCAAATGTCACATAATTTTCGAAACATAACTGACACGTTAACCGATCACATACTCGCTAGTTACAACAATTTATCTTGAACGGACAAATCCCGAACTTCACCATAAATGTATCATTGCAAATGGGATGGAAAACGAGGCAGATGACAAGCACTGAAAAAATGGAGTGAACAAATAAATACGAAGACGGAACAGGCTTAGAGACTAAGATGCAAATACATACACACAAAGGAGATAATGGGTAAAATACACAGCCGTGAACTATATTTTCGGTTCTTTGGATGACAGTGTACTCAATCGCTAACAGCGCAGTGTTGTGGAATCGTCACTGTTGCCTTATTTTTATCACCAAGCTGTGAAATATTCCNTATCGTCAAGAGAAACCCGACGTAATGAGAGAAGAATTACGGCGGCCTTCAGCAGTCCCACACACTTCTTGGCCATCCAAGGTCTCAAGACGACATCAAATGTCACATAATTTTCGAAACATAACTGACACGTTAACCGATCACATACTCGCTAGTTACAACAATTTATCTTGAACGGACAAATCCCGAACTCCACCATAAATGTATCATTGCAAATGGGATGGAAAACGAGGCAGATGACAAGCACTGAAAAAATGGAGTGAACAAATAAATACGAAGACGGAACAGGCTTAGAGACTAAGATGCAAATACATACACACAAAGGAGATAAAATACACAGCCGTGAACTATATTTTCGGTTCTTTTGATGTCAGTGTGCTCAATCGCTAACAGCGCAGTGTTGTGGAATCGTCACTGTTGCCTTATTTTTATCACCAAGCTGTGAAATATTCCCNCTCAATCGCTAACAGCGCAGTGTTGTGGAATCGTCACTGTTGCCTTATTTTTATCACCAAGCTGTGAAATATTCCCGTTTTATAGAAGTGTTCCAATGTTAATTTGTGTTCTGTTAACCGACTTAATTGGATCGTTCCTCTCCTAACTAGAGAGAAATTGAGAGATTTGAGCGGTTTTAGCAACGAGGTCTTGAGAGCCGATGGATGTGAAGTGCGGTGCGTATGCAGGAGCAGCGCCGGAATTCAAAGGCGGGGGAAACTGGAGATCTCCGAGAAAACTCGCCGACCAGCGGCATCGTCCGACACGATTCCCACATGCGAAAATCCGGGAGTCACCCCGCCGGGAATCGAACTCGGTTCGCTTTGGTGGGAGGCGAGTAGTCTAACTTCTATATATCCGCGGTTCTCTTTTCCACCCAAAATATATAACTTGTTGAGTTTCCCTTCACGGCAATCCGTTCCTCCTCTTTTCCTTACGCACTTGGTACGACAAAGAGCGGACTTCGACACTGCGAGATAGGTATGATGAGAACGCACCACGGCAGTTGAACGCCGTGTAAGCGCGGCTAGTACTTACGATCGAGTTGGCAAACAGCTCTTTCTACCGGCTGACCTTGGGAAAACCCGGCGATCCATATAAGACAAAAACAATGCCACCGAGAGGAAGTCCCGTAGATAAAGGAACAAACTCGTTGTTTCCTTATACAGTTCCGCCATTTAAAGTCTATATATATATNGAGGAAGTCCCGTAGATAAAGGAACAAACTCGTTGTTTCCTTATACAGTTCCGCCATTTAAAGTCTATATATATATGTGTGTATATATATATATATATATATATAGAGAGAGAGAGAGAGCCAAAACAACTCAATCATAATAACATAAATATTAAAATAAACAATTATTTTCGGAACATGGATCCTGTGTTGCCATGCTAATTAGGTTTAGCTTTGGCATCACATTTGACTTATTATCAGCTAATCACATTCAGTAATATTTCTATAGATGTGGATAATTAAATAGAACACCAATAAGTTTATCTGCTTTTGGCTTTATGTACTGTGAGTTTAACCATTACTCCAGGTAAAGTTAATATTTTTAAGTTGTTACAAAAAAAATTATAGAATGATACTGTACCTGTATCAGTGTAACAGTGCCTCCAAAACAATGAACAAGATATGTTGCCGCCATTTTATTGCCAGTTGGTATTCATAATGAACTCAAATTGCTAGTTTTTTTCCCGTAAATGTTAAAATTTTTGTTATATAGTCTGTTAGCGAGCTACACCTCGGTATAAAAAGTGACAGCAGCCATAAAAAACTAGAGGCAGAAAGATTGTTCTACCATGAAGTATTGAGTAATGGATTATATATATTATATATATATATATATATACCCGTTCGGTCACACTTTAATTTCCGAGTTAAAGTGTTGCAATCATGTAATTTTTTGGTATGCGCTGTACTTATCTTCAGAATCTATCTTGCAACCAGAAAACAACGTGTTGCGTGTTCGTTGATAGTGGCGTTAACCATTAAAGTTAAAGAGGCGTAGAAAATTCCACAAATCAGATCCGCCACGAGGAAGACGAAGCAGTAATGCCTTGATGTGTANGATCCGCCACGAGGAAGACGAAGCAGTAATGCCTTGATGTGTACAGTAGCGGTCGTTGATATCATTTATATGCAACGTGTCCAATATTCTGTCTTTTAATTGTAATACTTTAACAGAATTCGGTCTCGGGATGTCGCGTTTTGAAGCACTCCGTCTGTAACTAATAGACTAATACAGCGGTTGCTGACAGCTGTACTTTCGAAGGTCGTTCTACGTCAATAGCTGCGAGGATTCAACCGCAACATGTTGTGCAAAAATGTCAGTTGATACGTATATTAGACGCATTATGTCACAGAGTAGCAGGAAAACATTACATTAAAAGATTACACATTACATTACTCAATGTTATCACTGAGGAAATATCTTTCTGCCTCTAATATCTTACGGCTGCTGTCACTTTTTGTTACGAGGTGTAGCACGCAACCTGCGTATAATATATTTACAAACATTTACGTGTGGAATCTAGTAATTTGAGTTCATCGTGAATACCGCACACGCCAGCAAAATGGCCTCACTGGCTAGCAACATGTCAGAAGAAGAGATCTGGGCGGCTCTTAGCAGCGAGGTCATGAGAGAGCAACATGTAATATGTATATTGGCGAACGTCGTACATTTTGAGCAGAGGTCCGATCCTAAGCGGTCCACATTTTTTTAGGTAATTTTTTTGGTTTTGCGACAAAATATTTGTACTTACAATATTTAACATCGGAGTGAACTGATTTTGAAACCTAGTTCTCATTTATTAACCTACTATGTTCAAAATAACTCCTACTATACTCTTTCAGCCACTAGGGAGCGTTCCGCAACACGCATTACGCAATCGGATGCTAGCGGCATGCCAGATCCTCGAGCAGCCGCAACACTATAAAGGCGCGGTCAAACAGAAGGCGGCCTGCCCACCGCGAGAGCTGAACTGCATCGGATTGGATTCTGATTTTAAATTATAATGTTGTTTATTAAAGAAATAATGGTATAATTGCTTAATATAAAAATTGTACACTGAAACAGAAACAAACAAAACATTCCAGACTTCTTAAACAAATGTACCATCTGCAGTATACATTAAACTAAAGAAAACAAATGACAGGTCGAAAAAAAAACAATTACAGTAACAAAAAAAAAAGAGAGGAATTTACCAAATGGGATTTCAAGTTGCAGCAGGGAGTGGAGCGCGCATGGTCTCAGAGTTTCGTGGACGTATCGCCGCGCTATCAGGGTTATTCAATTACCATCAGCGGGGTGCGGGAATCGCAGGACATGCCACCCCGCACCACGACATCCCTTCGTTGCAGCGGTGCGCCGCTCTACAATGGAGAGTGGATCATGGCGCCGGCCAGGTCGTCCCCAGACTCGGCGGTCGCCTGTATATCCAGACAGGGCCGTGATTCGTCGCTCACTCGTCGCCAATC